>WHYT01012796.1:32342-56873 GCA_009806455.1 Tetrax tetrax | reverse complement strand
CTGGCATCCTCTGCAGAACTGACAAGTTAGTTGCCTGCCTTAAAATCTTTGAAATAGCTTGATTTACAAATACGCAGTAGACCTCTTATTCCTTATTTGTTAAAGGTAAAGCTTCCTGGGCAATTTTATTTCTAGTACTTCCTCATTAACTGTTGTGCAAGCGTAAAGGAATTTTTAATTGGTAGAGAAGTTAATTATTTATTCTACAATTTCAAATAACATCCTCTTGGTTTAAACTCTTATTGTTTTAGAGGGGGAAGGTAAAAAAAAAAAATAAATAATCCAAGATTTCCTCTATAGTTCTTTAAGCTTACCTTTCATTTGCGTTATTTGTCCATGAATCGAGGATACTGCCTCCAGAGTTGGTGAGTACATGTAGTAAAGGTGAAAGGACTAGTAAATATTCAACCCGATAACGGTGCTGGAATTCAGAACTGGTTGATGCTGAAAAATAAAAGCTAGAGAAGATTCAAACAGTTAAAAGGTATTTCTGTTTTCTTTTCTTGGCTAAAAAAGTTGTAGATGGCCCTGAGGGCTATCTGCTTCAGTGACTACATAAGCGTTGTATTTCGAAATAAGCCTGTGCCAGCCCCTCCCTGTTTCTCTGATAAATAGTTTAACAAGACAGCAGGGCATTCCAAAACGAACCATTCCGTCGCGTGACAAACCCTCTTTTCAGTGAGTCTTTAATAGGAACAAGATTTGCTGCTAGAGTAGCTGTAAAGACAACACTGATTTTGAGGGTTGTACTCGTCAGTTGAAAGCTGTGTTATTTGCTCTTTTTCCGGAAAAACTGTTCCGTAGCTACATTAACTGTGCTCGGGTGAGCCACAAGGCTACTTTGAAACCCTCAGGTGAAAGATCCTACGTAAAACTGTAGGATCCTCTGGCACAGATATGAGCAATCTCTTTTCTGATCTCTACATAAAAATACATGTTATTACTCGAAACTGTCATATAGGATTGGACTGATGTGACTTAAGAATGGAGCAAAAGTAAGAAGAATTAACACAAGTTAAATCAAAACTCTTAAAAGGAAAGGCTTCTCTGAAGAAGCCCCTCATCTTTCCCTGTCCTCACCAGACTTCAGATGTGGATTCTGCGGTCTGCTTAAATTGACAGGAGCTTGTGATCTGTTTAATACATGCAGCAGCTTTTCAACAGTCCGTAAGCTGCCAGGTTGCACTGCCAAGGAAGAACAGTCCATTTTTCTGTGATATTAAGGGTCAAAACCTTCCATAAAGCTCAAAATCCTTTTGAAGACAAATGTCAATTTTTAACTGTGAAAATAAATTCCCAGCATGAACATACAAACTGGGAGAATAGCAACAGCATGAAGTAGCAAGTAACAACAAGGAAGAATTAGGCCTTCGGGAAAATGGCAGTCATTTAAGATCACAGTTTCCAAAACACTTAAGGCACAACCTTACCTTTAAGTGCATAATGCTCTCAGTGGTATTAACAGGACAATTCGTGTGCCTAAAGTGTACGTGGTTTGCAGGGCGGTACTGGCGTTCGCTGGCTCAGCATGTTTAACACACGTGTTATCAGACAACTGGGCGAGAGGCAAGCAGCCAAAACCACATGGAGAATACATGAATGCTTGTGCTTGCTGTGGAAAGGACTAATTACACTCTCCTACTCTTTTTGGTGCAAAGTATGGCTCCGTGTTAGATTTATAAAGAATTAAGTTGCATACAATTCCTGCCAAAGGAATAAATAGGAGACAATTTAAAGGAAGAAAAGTACTTTTTGCTAAACATCATGTTATCAACAGTGTTTTGATGGTAGCCAGGAAAAAAAATAGGAAAGAAAAAGTATCCTACCTCTGTATGCTAGTCACCAAGGTAAGAAAAGTTTATTGAATGAAAACTTGCACCAGCTGAGACTGTTAATTCTGTATCTATAGTAGTTAGAACTACACTGCAAATTAAATATTTTGAGATTCATAACAGACTACATAGTATAATATATGATCAAGCAAAAACAGGAAGAAAAAATGAATCAGAGAACCACATTTGTAGAAGAAAATACTTTTCAGGTCTTCATCATAAATTAAATACACTGAAATAACTAAACATAGAGTTGTGTAATGTTTGGCAGGGGAAGAGGCTTTCTAAATAACAATGAATCCTGTCTGGTATGTTACATTCCTTTACAAGAGTCCTCAAAAAGGCAGGAGATAAGAGCTGGTGCCCCGATTCACTTGAATCCTTAGGGTTGTAGCACAGGAGACTTAATTTGTGAATCTTAATGGGTTTTTTTTTTTGCAAATGTACTGGAATATTTCAAAAAGTAAAAGACTTCATAAAGCAACTGCTTGAACTGAAAAGTTAGTGTTTTATAAATGCATACCCTGAAATTTTGTAATGAAGCCTTCTGGAACACAAGTAAGTATCATACATATTAACATTATTTCAACTAAAATATTTTGACAATTTTCATCCATGCTTGAGTATGGTGTTCTGGTTCCTTGTATTTTTAAAAGACATTGAAGAATATGTGTTTATTTAAATGTTGGAGGCAATTCCTCTGACAAATTCCCATTCCTTGGCACTAAAATTCTCTTGCCTGTTGTTTCTTTGTTGCACATTGCCCATGTTAGGAGTTTTGCTTGTTTCTTTTTTAATCCTTTCAAGGTAAGAAAAGACAAGAACTTATTTAAGTACTTGTATAACTTACATACAGTTTTTGACTATCACAGCTGAAATATTCACTGCATACCAAAAACTCTCTAAAAATGTTTATTGTACCTGGATTTAGTCTGGAAAGGTGTGAAACAAGCACTTTTACTATGCCAGTAAGATGGACTGGAGACGTAAAGGAAATTAGATGCGCACATAGAGATGTAGCTTTACAGAAACAAGAACTTCAACACATCTGTAATTTTAGCATCATGGTAAGTAAACATCAGCTATTAAGACAGCTGTTACAAAGTAATTATGACAATGTAAGAACTGATGCCTGACAAGTAGCCTACAAAGAGTCTGGGGACTGCGGTGAAAAGGCCACTGAATACCATCATACGTGCACAAGCGCCATCGTACGGCCAGGAGGCGGCAGGGTCTGGAAACCAGCAGTTTGTGCAACGTGTTGGTGTTATAACAAAGGGAGGGCAGCTGATGGAACCTTTCTAAACATTTAGCCCCAGCCTTGCAGCAAGAAGTGACCCAGAAGGGCCGGAGCGTGCGTAGCCAGGGTGTTGCGCTGGCGGAAGCACTGATGGGAAACCAGCACGCGAACAGGCCGGGGGCGGAAGTTTAAATCTTTCACGTAGGCGATACTGAGGCTATCGGCAAGATGACTCAGCACAGAAAAACTCTAGGAACTCATTTTCCAGCAGTGAGCTAGATGGAGCTTTTGAAAGTGCTACAAAACTAATGCAACAAAACCACAATTTTAAAATGCTTTTTGATTTTTTATATACTAGAAGAAAATCAGCAAAGATGTGAATTGAAAATTGATGCTTCACCCCTTCAAAGCAAAATCTGAGATTTGGCTGGAAATGGCATTTCCCAAATATGTGCTGAAGTCTCAGAAACAATTACTGACACAGCCCCTTGACTTTGTACTGTTGCACAAGATATTTACTTATTTGTATTAAAGCAGCATGACGTATTACATCATGCTGCCCTTCAACATTGAAGTAACGCAGCCTGGCACAGCAGCGCCTTCAGTCGGCATTGTATCCTTTAACAATGCCTCAGTTCAGCTTGAGGAGGTCAAACCTCCTTCCCTGATACACTGTTCAAAACCCTTCAGTGCCTCAGCCAGGAAAACAGGGTGAGACAGAGGCTGCTGGAATGACTTAAACTAGCAGAACCACCAATCAATCACCCTCATTTCCCCCCGCCTCCATCACGTTTTGGCTTGGCTCGTTTAAAGGAGTTCCCCGTAACGCACTGGGAAAGCACTCTTCTTTGAAAAATGAATTACAAAACCATTCTCTCACCTGAATAGCTTCCTGCTTCACCAGTAGGTATATTTAACTCCTACAACAACAAACTTTATACATCAGTATATATAACCATGGAGGGTTGGTGATTATGTAGAGCTTAAACTTTTACTTTTAGGAACTAGTCCTGCATGTTGGAGCCAAACTGGTTAATGAAGCAATATCTTTTTGCCTTTATAGGTATGATTACAAATCAACTTTTCCCAAAACCTCTTACAATGCAAGAAAATAAAACATCATTCTACATTTTTGTTAAGTCTAAGCCTACCCATCCTTTTAAGACTTTGTGTCTTTCTCGACGTTCTATAGCTGTTTCTTCAAAGAACGCCCCTCAATAAGCATCAGGCACAAATACAAGTTCCTTGCTTTCTCTCTCTTCTGCATCACAGAACTACTCAAGTTTCTGCACAGCCATTCACTGGTCTTTTTCTAGGGAGGTTGTGTTATTTATATGCAATAGTATAAGTAACTTAAGTATGTATGTACTAATGCTTTAGAGAAAACTTCTATATGAAATTAAGGTAATGACTTTCTCCTCACATTTTTGTGAAACTAGGGCATTGAAAGCCAACCTAAGGTGTTAGCAGCAGCAGCAGCACCACAGCTCTGGGAAATGTTCTTTTCCTATAACCCCCCCGTCAGACAACCAACCAAAATGTGGATACTCCATACATACTCCCAGGTGTGCCTCCTTTATTCAGCTCACCAGAATAATTCCGAAAAATAATGATGCAGGGGAAAACCGCTAGGATTTGGGGGAAGGAAGAGATGTTTTGGGTTTATTTAATCCATCATTCATTTGCATTTTTACTACTTGGAAATGCAATAATACAGTTGTTATATCCTGGCTTGAATTGCATTACCAGTGTGAATTAATAAATCTATGGAACCAATATATGCACATAGGCTGGGATATATTATTAGTTTAATGGAGACAGATAGATTTTATATGTATGTCTTTCCACTCTAAGTTCTGTTAGGCATCGGAGGAAACACAGGTTATTTTCTACCTGAGGAAAGCAAAATAGAATTTCCCACATTCCCTGTCACCTTAAACCTTACAACAGAACCTTCATTTTAAACCCAAGCTCCCACCAGAAAAGACTTTCATCTCCCTCTCGCCTTTCATTTCTAACAGGAAGAAAAAAAAGAAAAATTAGTTTTTAAAACCTGTTCCCTCATTTAATTCACTGCACATCTGTACAAGCACTGGAGCTGATACAACAGACACATGAAACAAATCCAGGAGCAAAATAAGTCCAAGCTTCAATAGCAACCTCGACTTCTGCTCCTTTAAAGTGAGTATACAGCCACGGTTGTCATTAATGACATCTCCCTGTCTTCGCAGGTTCGTGTTTCTACAGAAGTTACTAAAGTGACTGACCTTCATTTTAAAGAATCCAATAAATGCATTTTCTCTACATTTTTTCCTTATGGCAAATTTAAGGTCGTGGGCGATTCTCTTGCCTGTTATGCAGCAAGATCTGAATAGAAAGTAACTTGGAACAGGGCACTGGGAAAACACTTCTACATCTTTAGTCACTGTTAGTAACTTGATGCTAGTCTTAGAAGACAGCGAGACCTTTGGGACAAACAGGGGTTAGCAGGAAAGAGATCACTTTTGCCTCCCATTTTCATGGACAGAACTGGTAGGAAAACAAGAAGAAAGAGGAATAAACTGAACAAGCTCTCCTGTGGGTGTTTATTCCACTTCCAAGTAAGTTGTGTTCCCACCTGGAGTTAATTAGAATCACACTTCAGAACACTGGTCCTCCAAATCCTTGTGGCATCCCGACGGTTGCTGCAAGTCCCATGCCACAAAGAATGCACATACAAAATACAAGGCAAAATCAGGAACAAAACTCAAGCTGCTTCACTGAAGTCCATTTTGATGGGTGAAACAATATTTACCTTTAGAATGCCCTTGAAGATATTAAACATAACTGAAACCAGGCTTTGAAAATTATCACAGTACTTTGCATAAAAATATGGAAAGTAGCAAGACTTGCTAAATAGTCTAGTATATAAAATACCTAGAACTATGTACATTAGTACAAATGAAGAAGTTAAACCTAAATGGACAAAAGTATTAGCACCCTACAGTAAGTTTATTACATTCTGTTTTCTCCTAAGGAGTGTAATTCAGGCTAGCTACGCAAAAGTGGTTTTAACCCTTTTTCTCACCTCATTGTGAATTCTGCCCTGCCCCTCCCAAACATTCCCTTCTACAGCCTTTTCCAGATATAAGATCACAGCTAATATTCACCTAATGTAACTTTGAAATAAGCCCTTTACTCCTACTGTATAAAGAACTCTCAGGTCACTCATGCAGATTTTCACAATGAAAAACACCTGTATTTCAAATTAATCACATTCTTTTCTTAAATTCATTCTAAAATAAGGTAAAAAAACAGTACTGCCAGTTTAGATCCAGTTTACTTGTTTTTCTCTGTAGGTTTAACCAAAAGTCCTTATAATATTGGAAGTGACAAATTTGTCAGTCAACATTGCCACCCTAATTACAAAGTGTAATACAGCTAGAATCCTCGTGTCAGAACCATACAAACTAAGGAAGAAAGTTCTTGCTCTGAACAGCTGTGTAAACAAAACAAAATGTTGTGCACAAAGGGTACTAGTCTTCAAGAAGAGTTTGGGTTTTTTGTTTTTAATTCTTGTACTGGTTGAACAATCTCTACAGTCTTTTGTTACTCAGAAAAAAAAAAAAAAGTATGAATTAATGAAAATAAGCAGTATTTTATTTCAATACCAGATTTATGGTTTGTGTGTTACACTGGGGCTGGCTTGACTGATATTAAACAGATATGTCTGAAACACAGAATAACATAAATTAGACATGCCATGGGACATGTACAATTAATTTCTACTGAAATGTGGATAATGAAACCCACTTATACGCCAATTCTTTTACACTTTTAATGGTGATAGTGACTAGTATTTTAGTAAGAGGGTAAAATTCAATAAAATGTACAAGGACAGCCATACAACTCAAAGAAAATGTTTGCACAGCTTCCAGCTCCACTGTGAAAATATACCCCCTCCAAAATAGAAATAGGCACTTCATCTTTAAAAATGAAGTACTCTCTTTTGTTCTTCAGTCATCATCAACAGTTGGCTTGATTGTCACTCCTCTTCTGATTTGACCCCAACCAATCAAACTGCGAAAAGAAAAACAGTTTCTATTACTTTTAATAGTAGTCAGAAATATTGAGGATAAATCAACATCCTTCTGTCATTTGTATGCCTTCAGTTCTCACACTTTGAATTTTCTCCACTTCTCTGCCACTCAAAATATCCTCCAAGACCTAAGACTGGTTAGTGGAAAAGGATGGAAAAAAGATATGAGATAGGCACTTACCTATTCTAGAGCAAAATCGGATCCATTTATTTTTTGTTAATAATATAACAACAAGGCACTCTACCAATTTAGCACCAACTTACCGCCAGTGTTTCTCAACTCTTCGACTCAGGGCAATTTTTTCTCCCACTTCTGTGCATACTGGGTTGGTTAGCACAATCTTCCCCAAATCAGCCTTTACTGCACTGACTCTCCCTCCAGTAGATAAGGATCCTATGTTTACCATTAAAACTTCATTCTTCGATAATTTTTGCACCTGAAGACAGACATACAAGACTCTTAAACATATGTTTTCTTAAGTACTAAAGCTTATCACAGACAATATTGAGTATCTTCTGTTACCTACCTGCCAGTAAAAAAAACAACCAAACAAAAAGCTGAGAAATGCAAAAACTATAAATATCCCTCCATACAAATAATGCAAAACAGTGTCAGTGGATAAAGTTTATATGGGAAAGGACAAGTATGTAACTACGTTGTGCATGTAGTACTGCAGGTTCTTGGTATGATATACTTCCTTGGGATTTCTCTACATTTTCTATAAAACATACTGAAGATTGCATATACTGCATTAAAAGTGCAAACAGTCTCAGATATTGCTACAAACTGGAATGTTATATCATTCTTTTAAATAATCTGATGTTCTCATTTCCCTAATGCCTACATACATCAAAATCATTTCTCAAAAAACAATTCATTTCACAGGATAAAGAGAGCGCTGAAACACTTAACACTTAACTGCATGAAGCAGTTTATAGATTTCAATGCTAACAGGGAAAACTATGATCTTTTAGTTTGATTTGTGTAAAATGGACCACAGAACACGAGACTGTACCATGCATCAAGTTCAGTTTCTTATCAGCTACAGTGTTTCAAAAGTACTTGGCTTTTAAAAGTTCTTCAGAGACAGAATCTACAAAAAGCATGTAAATAGTACGTGCAAGAAACTAATTATTGCACAAATCAACAGGCTGAGAGCAAAGGAAAAAAACTACCAGTATGTTTAGAAGAATACTTACCTTCAGGATACATAAATACTATAGGCTACATTAAACTACTCTGATACGAATTGCTACTCCTCTGAAAAGCATTCTTCGATAATATTAAATAAGCAGGTAAGTTTTGTGACAAGCATGTATGAACAGGGAGACAAAATTACTACATAAATTAAAAAATGTGCATACTAATAAAACTTAGTACAAGAAGATCAATCAGGAAAAGCAGAAGAAGGGGTACAGACCTTTGCAGCTTTCTTGTCTCCTTCAGTGCGCACACCTAATAGTCGTCTCAGCAAGAAATACGAAATTTCTAGCTCTGTAAATATTTCTGGCAGTGCTCCAACTGCACCAAGAACTTGACCTACCATTCGGTCAGCCCGACACAAAGTTGGATCAATCTTAGTTCCAACACCTACAACACAAAAAAAGTCACAAGGAGTAACTGAAAAGTACCTGTCGCATTTACAAATTAAAATATTTGAAGGAGATCTAAAAACAACAAATTGAGAATGTGCTGGGAATTCCCTATTACTGGGACAGCACTTTCAGAATGTCAGCAAGACTGTGAGTTCTGTCTAAACAGATGAGGAAATATTCTACTGTTAAAGCCAGTACAATTAACAATGCAAGTTGATATACGTTGGCCAGTGACATTCAGGAAAATTATTTATAATCATAGAATAGTCTGAGTTGGAAGGGACCTTCAAAGGTCATCCAGTCCAACCCCCCTGTAAGGAGCAGGGACATCTCCAACCAGAACAGATTGCTCAGAGCCCCGTCCAACCTGGCCTGGAACGTTTCCAGGGATGGGACATTCATCTATTTATTTAAATTTTACTTTATTTATTAAATATCTAATTTTCACACCCATGTTGTCTCGCTCGACATATATGAATTATGTGAAATTGCTCAAAGCCTTTTTGTTTACTACACCGAAATTAATTGTTGAATGAAATCAAGGTGAAGAAATAAATATTTTCATAAGAGAATATTCTTACCTATAAGGCCTCCTGGAGCAGCATATTGCAGGTCATTGTGTTCGGCAAAGAGAGACACAATTTTGGAAAAGATTGGCTTGCACATGAGTTTTCCTTCACTGTCCTTGGAAACAATACCAGGCCGGACCTCAATTTCCTGACCCACCTAATTATAAAAGTGAAAAAGTGATTAACTGGTTGTTTCACAGGAGCATAAAACTAACTACTAGTCACAAATAAGACCTACTTATTCCAAGATCTACTATTTATACAAGTCCTTGGTTCTGGGCTACTGCAGAATTTCTAGGACTTCTGTTGCACTGTGTACTGCAAACTGAAGAATACTGGAAGCCCTGTATCTTAAAGCCAATGTAACTATTTATTTTCTCTTCAATACAATATACAGAACTGGCTTAGCAAAGGATACTTATCAGCCTTAATTCCAGTATTTGATTTTATTTTTTAAATTACATTTAATTGAGAAATGTTACAGCACTGAGGAAAATTGAGTGAATTCAATCGGTGTAACTGATCAGCATCAATAAACTGCAAGACAAGGAAAACAGAACTTGTATAAATGTTCAAAGATGTAGTTTGCTTTCCAGTCTAACAGAGCAACTTTTAAAATTTCCGTTTGACGGCATCCCACAAGCAAAATAAAAAAAATCAAAATCCACAGGATACTTAAATGGGGAAATGGGAACCCACACACACTTCAGAGAACAGAAGAACTTTAAAGTTCTTCTGTTCCCCTCTTTCCCCCTAATAACTCAGCAAGTAGAAGTGGTAGGACTGAAAAAAAATTAGCTCCCTCAATTTTTATTAGCAATTAAATCAATATCATTATTAGCAAAAGTTAAGCCTATGGTAACAAAAATACATATAAAAAAATAAAAATCAAGTGGTTTTTGTCCTGGTACTTTAAAACAGGAAAGTAAAAATGAGGCACAGAAAAAAAGGATAGGTGCCATCTGACTGTATTCTAGTTTAAAAAACATTCAGTTATATAGATTAATTTTGTACAAGCATGCAAAAACTCATTAGACCATTACAAATCTCCAGACAAGAGAGGGAAAAGTTTACCTTTAAAACACCTTTTAAAATACTGCCACCAGCTACACCGCCCTTAAGGTCATCAACTTCACAGCCAGGCTTGTTGACATCAAAAGATCTAATTACTGAGAAAAAGTAGACCATAACCAAGTTTATATTTAAGATCAGGTTTTTAAAGAATTAGTGCCTTTCTTTGGCAACTTTGCTTCCCTACTCTTATTAAGGTGTATATATATTTATAAATATCATAAAAACATAATTCAGGGATAACAGTAAAATATGATGAAGATTTTATTCAGAATTTTTCAGTATATAGTTGTCTTTGTTCTTAAAACTATTAAGCTGCTCATATATATATATATGGCTTTTAAAACTGCTTCTGCATAGCAAAAACTAAGTTAAATATCAGTATCTGAAAAAGAAAGCAGTGATCAACTATAAAAGTTGTTTGATATTCTCAAAGTCAATTGTGAATATTGTAACCTTGTTTTAATGTTTAATGTTTCAATTTTTATGCATTCTGAAGGTATGTTTTGCAAGTCTCCCATGTTTTGTGTGGGAAAAGCAAACAAACATTCATTGTAGCAGAACTGAATTTCAAAATATGCTGGAGGAAAATTGTGACTTTCAGGAGATTGGACTCTAACACAGAAAACCTAACCAATCTACCTATAAGATTTTAATGGAATTTTTATATACGACAGTTTGTTAGTACTTTATTAAATGAAATTTAAATTCATAGGAATTAAAGGAATGTTTTAAGACACAGGTAAGTTTCTCATCTTTTTTTGCATTTTAGTGCTGTCATATACATAGAATATACACAAAAACCAGCAATTACCTCAAATAGATGTAACTATAGCAATAAACACGAATAAACCATACAGCTCTCAGAAAATATGCCAGTTTAAAAATAAGAGCACACTAAATGCTCCTTTTAAATCTGCCTCTTTAGAGCATCCAGCAATATGCTATTCCACGTAGTAAATGGTTAGCCACGAAAGCCCAGACCTAAGCATTTACAAACCTATAAGCCTTGGTTCAGATGTGAAGTCTCGCAAAGGGACTGGGATTTTCTTCACTATATATTCGCAAACTACTTCAATGTTGTACTTCAACTGTGCCGAGATTGGAATTATTGGAGCTCCTTCTGCAACTGTACCTAAACCAAAATCAACATCAAGCCTTAATACAGTATTTACAGCAACGTAACCAAGTGTTCTGTCACTATTTATATTTATATATATATATATATAAAGCATGCCTTGAAATTCATTAGTATTTCCCAAAGCAGTGAGTATCACAGCATTTACCCTTCCCTTCAATATTTTAGCTCAAAACAGCCAGACCTACTTTTCGAGGCAGTCATGTTGCCTCTGGATAAGTGTGTACTGAAGAGCTTTACAGTTGCTCTCTGAACACCGTGCAAGATACCTTCTGCTCTAAGGGAGAATTAATTTCTTACATTGTGATCAGAATATTCTTAAGATAATTTGCTCTGCGAAATCAGATATCACAGTATTTGATACATCACTATTAATTTTACAGCCAGATTTCATCTGATGAACTAAAATTCCTATCTGTTTAATGATCTATGTTTTCTAAGTTTGGTAACACAAATACGTATTTTAGAAAAATCCCAATTTTATGGGACTTTATGTCCATGTCCCAATAACAAAGAATTTCCACCACTAAGTGGACTTCTGCTGTTGAAAACTTACCTTGTACAAATGCAAGAATCTGTTCATACTGTTCTTTAGCCTGGCTCTCCTTCACCAAATCAATCTTATTCTGTAGAATCAAAATGTGTTTCAGTTTCATGATTTCTATAGCAGCTAGATGTTCTGAGGTCTGGGGTTGAGGGCATGACTCATTACCAGCTGAAAGAAGAAAAGTGACTACAATATAGAAACTATAAACATAGACAAAACTCCTACAGTTAGAACATCTACTTCCCATTGTATCTTTATAAAAAAGACAGTCACCTCTCAGTAAACTACGTGTGAAGCATCCAAGTTAATAAGCACCTACTCTTCCCCAGAACTGCTGGCTGTAACATCCACACAATATATGACAGAGGAAAGGTTGCCAGAGTAGTTCCCCCATTCTACTTGCTCCTAGTAGAAACACACATCTAAAATTCCCCAAAGATACTGACACCTAACTTGCTTTACTTATTCCATCCTTTCGGTCTTCAGACATCTCAGTACTGATTGTGCATAATGGACAATTCACTTTTCAAGAAATATCCTAAAGTTCTATAGCATTTTCTTATCACTAAAGCCATAAAAATTTCGAGATCCCCAAACTCTGTAAGACACAAATATATCAAGTATGTGAGTAAGGCAGTTATCAGCATGGTTTGGATTCCAGCCATCCAAGAAGCCAACTTTGGCCTGATGTGCCATTACAGTGGCTAATCTCACTTGAAATATGGTCTATGACACTTTCAAAATCTAAACAGGCAGAAGGAATGACAGCTTGTCAGCTATGTCAGACTATGTAAACTACAGTATTTGGAGCTGGTTTTCTTGTTTGTTGACATGCCCTATCTAGGTAAGATAATTACTATTTATCACTCCAGAGCACTAAGTTGTTCTATAGACATAAAAAAATCAGTTTTACTCGCTTCCTGTTGGTTGCAAATCAGAACAAAAATTGTCTGAATCACGATAAATCTCCTGTGCCTGTATTCCTCTGGGTGTACTGTTTGTACTGATGTTTGTAGACTGTCCTGTATGGGAAAGGCTACATATTTAAAACAAACTGAAGCTTCAGAGAAACTCAAAACATACCTGCAGCTAATCTATTTCCATAAAATTATATACCTTTTACAGTACTATACCATTACCAGCTTTCATTTATCGAACTGATCTTCTATTAATTGGGCCAGTTACCAAACTAATGAGTGTGTATAGCGATGTTTAAAAAATAAAAAAATAAAAAAATAAAAAGCTCGTTTGGGTACATTTTCATTGCAGCATCATTTTATTTTTTTAAACACATCTCAAAAGCATTCACTTGTTTTAATCACTCACCCCGCTCCACTAAATTTTAAAACCCATATAAAGTTGCTTCATGATATTAAAAAAATAGATCTCTGCTTTTGTGTATCATTACCTATCAACAGTAAAGCTGCATCCATTACTGCTGCGCCGTTCAACATAGTAGCCATCAAAATATCATGGCCAGGACAATCCACAAAAGAGACATGCCTGTTGTAGAAGAAGATTAAAAAAGTCCAAAAGCCAATTATCAACAATTTCTCTGACTGATTTATGTGATTGACTATGCAGATAAAAGTTAAAAGTATCCTTAAAACAGATAGATAAACAAATATTTCAAGAGAGATCCTGAGAAGTAACACCTTAAAAGTATTTTCAAAAAAGTTCTAAAAGAACACAAAGACTACTAAATGGCTACTGAATAGTTTTTCTGAGTTTTAAGATTTGATACCATATATCCATACTAGGTACTGCTTTAATATTTCACAAACTTACTTGTAAATTAGACTCTATTTAAATGCACCAGAATTAAAAAAAAAAACACAACACCACAAACAAACAAAAAAAAACAACCACCCCCCCCCCAAACCAAACTACAAACACACCACAGAGGACTTCTCTCTTTTAAAAGATGTCTCCCATTCTCCAATTTTAGAAAATTATGCATCTTTAATTACACGGTTGTAACGGCCCTTCACTTCAAAGATGTATCTACCGAGACGTTACAGCTCTTCGTTCCAACTTTATGATTTTATTGTGCAGACCATAACAGACAATTCACTACATTCTTGCCTGAGCCTATTCAGTGAAGAATCCTTGTCTCCTGGTAGCATGCCACCAAAAAGCAAGTGACTAATTTGCTGCTTCACTAACAATGTTAAAAATCTACGATAAGCAAATAAACAGTAAGACAAAGAATACAAAGTTTTTAACCAATAGTTTAACAATGGCTGCATGACTGTCACACTCCAATAGAAGTTACTGTTAGAACAAGTGCTCTACTGGGAACCTAAGGAAAGGAAGAAAATACGTGATTACAGCTCTGTGTGTATTTTATACACAAGCATGAACTAGGAATCTTGTTGTACAACAGTTTTTGTGACTACTCTCATTTGAGCAAGCTTCGTAAAGACCCACGTAACAACTGTTATGGTTACTATGCCTGCACAATGATCATGCTATGCTTTATTAGAAATGAAGTAAATAAAGAAGTAAATGAAAGAAATTAAGTAAATAAAGAACACCTGGATTCCAGTTAGAGGCCTGATCTCAAATCAGGCTTTCATATATTCACTTGAAGAACACTGAAAACTTTTCTGCCACCAGGAAGGAAAAGTTTAACAAAGGTCACTCTCCAGAAAGGAATTTTGAAGATTGGTTTGTGAGGCCCGCATTAGTTCTCATTCTAGTAGCTTTCAAGTGTACTTATATCAATAGCACAAAAACTTTACTTCAGAGTCCCACAAATGCTCGAGAACAGAAGACACAGTTGTGCTCTACCATGGACTGTGCATCAGGACTAATAAAAACAAGGCAGTTTAGGTGATACCTTAGGTCAGGGGTGCCCAGCATCTAAGAACACGTGGTCTGCTGTAACAATATATTCAGCTTGCAGCTTAACCCCAACCATTTTCAGTTCCGTAAAAGGAAGTAAACACAATTTATACCATTCATTTTACAGCAGTTACCTGACTAGTTTAAAGTTCCCTTTGGTACCAGGAATATCTGTAGGGAACTCATCTGGGGTACTACTTCCACAGGATCGGTAACATTCTGGCCGGGAACAGCTTGGGTCATCCAGCTTGTAAATCTGTAAGTAATTTTTTTAAAATTGAGAAAAAGTTTAATTCATCAAGGATTTAGTTAGTTACAAGCTTACATCCACCCTGAAATCTATTAGCAACATATTTGCTAGATTTATAATAATGACTCACCTTTGCATTAGCATAACCCAGCTTGATTGTGATATTTCTTTCCAGTTCATTTTTAAATCTGACAGTATGAACTCCAGATATAGCTTTGACTACTGTTGACTTTCCATGGGCTACATGGCCAATTGTACCTATGTTTTAAAAGCAAATGTTTGTCAATAAACCATTGTTTAATTTTGTGCAATGCTGCATTACAATCAACACATAATTACCACAAAAATGTCTGTAGCCAGTAAGTCCAGAGCTCCCATCAGAAGCATACGTGGGTTTCACAATCATTTTTGTTTAAGCAAGATCCCAATGGACAGATCTTTGCACTTTCATGAAACTCATTTCAATGCTTAATTATAAGGTAAAATAAACTTTGCTTTAGCAACTATTCCCCACTTCGCTCAACAGCATTCTTGAAGTAAAATTGGTGCTTTTCAAGTTAGAAGTGTTGGACAAATCCCTTAATGCACCTTGATAAAATTTGTAATAAAAACACTGTATACTGTCTGTTTCATTAAGAATTTCTTTAAAATCTTCTCACATAGGTACCATATGCTAGTGCATGAGCACCATAAAGAATCACATTAATGCACTCCTCTTTTTTAGAAGTTTGTTTTTACCTATATTAATTGTTGCTTGTCTGCTGATGACTTCCGGTGAAAGAGGCGTCAGCTTGGTAACATCCTGTAAAATGGAGATTTTAGAATTAGTTTATCTTGCATCTAAATGTTTAGACAGTACTATACTTACTTTCTTAAAAATTATCCAGTAGTTCCATTCAGCAAAATCCAACCAAGCTCATTAAAATAATTCTAGTTATGCATTCCAGTCAAGTACATGAAATAGGACAAAAAGTGAATGAAATCCTGATTGTAAATCAGTATAGATTGCAAATCAAAACACTGCTTCTAAATCAGTATAGGCTGTAAGGTGTTAAAGATGGAAGTAAACAAAACAAAAAAAAACTTAAAATAAGTTCTAACACACAAAAACTCCCTTACCTACCCCCAAACTTAAATTACACATAACAGGCAAATTCAAATTAACTTTCCATGGGCTACATGGTAAATTGCACCTAAGTTTTAGAAACAAAGGTCTGCCAATAAACAGTTGTTTAAGTGCTGTAAGGCTCCATTACAGTCAATACATAATTACAACTAACACTTCGGAGTCAGTAGGTCCAGAGATTTTGTTAGCACTATGGATTTAATTTTATTTTTTTTTTTTTTCTGAATGGCTACTTTGTCCTCAAATACTGTTATTGCTACTTTAGGTACTAGACAAAAAATTCTGCTGTCCTAAATAGACTCTCACGTGAACCTACTGGTAGCACCTGTCATCAAAACACTTACAAATACATGCTAAAAAGACAACTCTGAAAGAGTTGTTTTGGTTTTTTAAAAGCTGTTTGTCCAAATCTTGGACAAATACTGAAATCCACTGAAATGTTCCTCTGTACTATTTTTGAAACTGTTTAATTTTCATCCTGCACTGAATTTGTACCGATGAGCTGTTCAGTTCAAGCAAAGATTTACGATGCCAGAAGAGTCCTCAGTGCAGGACAGGATATAGATATTTTGCTGAGATACAAATAACATAGACACACTAATTGACATTAAATCATATATCGTCTACGCTGCTATATGCAGGCTCTGTGCATAACAATCAAACTTAAACACATCTGTATAAAAATGTAAGTTCATTCATTCCATTCTAAGTACTACATGAATAAAATGTTCATGCGCAATACAAAACAAGTTTTCTAAGGCAGACAAATAAATTTATATTTCTTGTACATCTAACTTAAAACGACTACGCGCGCTGAAGTCAATGACATGAACATGACCTGCAGATGGCACCATCTAGTAGGGTGACAAGCACGTAAGCATGATGCAAATCCTGTCATCATGAGAAACGTTCCTGGTGCACGCAATTATGCATGCATGCATTTTTTTTTCCTCGAGACTGGCATAAGCTCCAGTCAATTGGAAGCATTCAAAGGCCAACTGAATAGGTGCAGAACAGGCCTTAAACGTAAATCCTACCAACCTCCCAATAAGGCCTCCCTGTGTTCTTTGGAACTGGCAAATGCCATGGTCAACAATGAAAGGAAGAAACTTTTTGAAATTACTAGCATGCTTCACTAATGAATACCAATGTGCTCAGCTATAACACAAAAAGAATTATTATGTTCAAACCCCAAGAATATCAAACATTATTATTATAATGACAAATATTATTATAAAGACAAATAAGTCTTTCCAGTTTGCTGAACACCAGAGAGGCAGCAATAGGGCTTTAGACTGGTTTTGTCTGCATATACGTGTAACAAGAGAGACAATGTGGGTGAGACACTTAATAGGCAAGACCATCACAGCAAGAGACCACTACAATTGATTTTCTTGGTGGTAAAGAAAATTTTCTTGGTAGACCAACCAAGTCAGGGCTGGCAACCAATCCATCTACCCCACTGGGGAAACGTTGCCAATTTAAGGTTCCACTTCAGAGAAGGATGAGCCTCTAACACAACTAAGCAAGACAGCCCTTACAAGGAGGAAGCTGCACGTCTCCACCACTGTCACACAAAGGCTGCCCTCGCAAAGCTGGGACGCCAACCCCGCCGAGACTCGGCCTCACCGCACCAGCAGGCGAAGCGCCTCACCCAGCCAACCCAACCCCGCTGCGACCAGCCTAACCTGCTCCCAGCGCCGCCGCTCTATCCTGTGCCTACTTCCAGCTACCCTTTCCCTCGGCCCCGTCCTCCCGGAGCACCGCCGCCTTCTGCGCCCCCTCAGACTCCAACGGCCCCAACGGCCGCGGCGGGGCCTGGAGCGAGGCACGGACCCCCTCACTCTCCCAGGGCCGGGGGCCGCCGCCGCCCCTCATCGCCCATCCCCGACCCCGCCGCCCCAAATCCGCCGCTCCTTGTCGCCCTGGCCCGCGGCCACCTGCCCCCGTCCCCCGGTCGCCCCGCGGGCGGGTCTCACCAAGGTGGCGAGATCCTGCCGGCTGAGGTGCGGCTGCCCCAGCGTCACTCCCGCCTCATCCCCCGCCATCTTGGCCCGAAGAGGAAGCGAGGAGGCCCGCGCGGCCGCCTGACCCCCGGCTCCCCTCGGTGGCGGCGCCGCCGGCTCGCAGCCCGATACCAGCCAGCCGGGAAGCAGACGCCCGGTTCGGCGACCCGCCGCTCTGGGCGACGCGGGACCGTCGCCAGCCCCGCGGTGCGGCGGGAACAACTCAGGCGCGCCGCGGGGCAGCCCCGGGAAGGACCCCTGCCGCCCTCGCGCCGGGTGATGCAACCGGGCCTGCCGCAGGGGCCGCGCCGCCAGGGGAGCGAGGGCTGCCGCACGCGCGGGGCGGGGCGGGGCGGGGCCGCGGCTGCGGCCGCGCGCCTTGCGCGTGCGCATGGCGCCTGCCGGCGGGTAACGGTCGCGGGCTGAGCGTGGTGTGGGGCTGCCGGGGGGGAGGCTCCGGATTCGGGGGAGGAGGGCTGGTTACAGCGTGCTGCTGAAGAGTCTACGTGGGTAGCCTTACACCCAGCGCTCAGTAGCTGCTGCTGGAACAAACGCCTGGGGAATCGGCGCCTCTTAAGTATTTCTGTGGAAAGGGGATGGTCTTTTGTCTTGGGCCCGCGGCTGCTCTGTGCGAGTGCTGTGTACCACATACGTAAAATACTGACGTTGTTTTGGTAGGGTAATCGCGATGGGGACCTAGTGTGGTTGAGAAGATGCACCAAAAAAAAAACAGAGATTCATGCTGTGTTTATGTGTGTCTAACAGCATGGGCGATGTAGGTTGGTTTGAGGCAGTAGGTCGGTGTGATGCAGGAAGAAAGATGGGGTGAAATTGAAGCAAGGTTCACTTGTATATACTGGAAATTAGCATATGTAATTTGAAGTCTGATCAGCTTATCTGCTAGAATGGTAAAATGTCACTCTACATATGTTAGTAATATCTACTGGCTGTCAGCCTGATAATATTTTGAATTTCAACCTTTCTTCTCTTACTGTTTTTGTAGTCCATGCTTAGCGTTAGAGAGACTATAAGGAGATAAGACCCTGCCCCAAGATATGAACAGCTTGAATCTCTTGTACCAAGCAGCTATAAACCCCACCAAATGTGTGCTACTTTTAGAGCGGAATATGACATAAATGCTTTAAAAATGAAATTAAAATCCCCGATCCACTGATGAGAGACACCTTAGAGGTTCAATAGAGGCTAAAGGCTGAATTCACAACCCTCTAAAGTGAGAAATTGAATTGATTTCTCCTTCATGAAAACTTCTTAGAGGCATAGAGGATATTGCTACTAGTAGGATTTCTTCTCTGATCAGAGAAACAGGTTTCAGTGTAAGTAACCAATTGTGTCAAATACATGCACATTCATCAACAGTGGCATTGCCGGCTGGGAAATGTGGTGGTTCTCAGATTTTGCCTGGCTAACTGCTTGGGTCAAAAAAACAGATTTGGAGCAGAGTACCACGTGATTGAAATGTGATGATGGAAATCTGTACGAAGCCGGTATGCCTGGTTTAACAATGCTTGTAAACTCCCACTTTTGCAAATAGTATTATTTCCATTCTTTCCTGATACAAGAGTCAGAAGTGAGTTCTGCTGGATATACCCAGAACAAATATATTGCCAGCATTCTTGTTTTGGAGAAACAAATACGAAAATTTGGCAAGAAACCTTACAGTATGTATAATGGTGTTGCCAGTGACAAAATCTGTTTTGTCTTGCAACCCAATAATTTTGCACCTTGGTCTGGAAAATAAATTTTCATATCTAATCTTTTATCAGGCCACATGGTGTTTTCAATTCTATATAAAATATCTCACTTCTGGGAAAAATAGTGGATGTTTATGACTGAGGTACACAGAGTAGTGTGGGAACATGATGCAATACTTGGTTGTAGTTGCCTCGACGTCCAGGCATGTATAATCACTCTATTATGAAAATGAACTGAAAATACTAGACTCTGTGGTTACTTAGACATTTAAATTATTCATTAATGCAGTGCAGTGCAAAATTATGGAAACAGTTTTTGTCACATTTGCAGCAGCCTTTAGAAAGGATGTAATCCTTGCCAAGAACCCTGTCAAGAATCTGGAAAAAAAAAAAATACACGAGCTGTTGCTGCTACTTTAACAATGAGATTATACATCTTCCATATTCTGGGATAGTCTTGTTACGTTGGTTGACTGTATTTGGGAATATTTGTAGTACGAAGAAAAGTCTGAAGACTGCAAGTGTCTAATTAAAGTAGGTAAAAACATTTCTAGGAGTTGTCAAGTATATTGTGCATATACGTATAAATTAAAATTACTGAAATGGTAAATAGTATATTAATATAACTCAAAAACGAATGTCTAGAATTTTATTAATTGCAATAGTCTTATTGAAGCCAGTGGGAACTACTTATTAACTGGCTCTGCAGGTGCCTGAATCGAAAGGGTCAGCCCAAATCTCTGTGTAGATTAGAATTAACTAAGGTAAAGTTGATAATGCTGGTCAGTCTCACATTTTTATTTAGGAGATAAGAATTGAGGCGTTATCAACATATTTTGGGTTTTTTTTTTTAATAGAGGCAAATTGTCCAGTGTGAAGAAGAGGGATATGGGGTGGGGTGTTGTGCTTTTAAATGTTGAGAGTAAATGTGTCAAAGCTCCTGGGCTTTTTCTTTTTTCTTTTGTTGGCTAGGTTTGAGGTCATCTGTGGCAGTGTGTAGGAGAGACCTGAAGATCATCTTATGCCTCAGCTTGCCACAAACTGCAAACAGCAAAATGACAGTCAGGTAAAAGCAAAACAGTCCTGCTAGCTTTTTCCACCCTCACTGACCTCTGAAGGCCAAAAGTCCAGCGAGGGCAGAAGGATGCATGGAGTTTTGGTTGTATCACTTCTGTGTATGAGAAACTTCCTCCCTACTCCAGTTTTTCCCTGCTGAAGCATGAGATGTGAGTGGGTGCGCGCTTGGTGCGGCAGAAGACACATCCTACGAATAAGGGAGAGAATGTTTTCCCTTTGAGACTTGGGTGGCGGGAACGGTAGCTGTCTTGGCAGAGCCAGTACTTACAGGTTGGTTGCTTCACCAGAAGCAGGCAAGTAACAGGTTTTCAAACAGTGGCTGGGGAGATAGGGCCAATTTACCGCATGAGCGAGCGGACGAGGTGGAGTAGTATGAAATTTGCTGAGTAGAGAGAAGTCAGGCCGCGGGGATGAAGGAGTGAGTGGCAGCAGGTTGGCAGTAGCGTGGAATAAGCCGGCCGTGAGGGAGCAGTAGGAGGGCAGAGTGGGAATAGCAGTGGGAAGTCTTTTGTGAAGCAGTGCATGGAATAGCTGTTCATTGTGTGAAGCTGTGAAAGGTGGGAAAGACATTCCACTTGGGGGTGGCAGCTATGGAGGAGGTACGCTTTTGTTTTATAAATCAAGAATGGAGTGGGGGTGGTAATGAGAGACTGAAATAGGCAGCACAGGAGATGAGAATGGCAATAAACAGGGAGAGGATGGCGGCGTGTGGCCTGCTGTTTAAAGCAGTGGGTGACATAGAAGGTGATGGGGAGGTACGTAGCAGGTAGCGAATGGTTTGAGAGTGGCAGTGGCAAACCAAAAGTCCACGTAGTTTAGTTCACGTCTTAGAATAAAGTCGGAGTCTGCCAGGCAAAGGCAAGGTAGAGAAAGCAAGGAGGCGATGTTTGTGCGGGGGCAAAGCCCTGTTCATCCCACGCTGGGCTGCTGTTCCCCGTGAGCTGTGTGCAGTTCGTCGCTGCAGGGCAGCTGAGCCGAGCGCCTGTGGCCGGCGGCCCTGACCCCTTGGGCTCTGGTGACCTGATTCCCGTGTGGGTGGTGAGAAGGGAGCTGGGATGAGCCCGCGGCACCTGCGGCTGGGCAGGTGTCGGGAGGAGTTCAGCAAGACCCGAGCAGGGGTGGCCATGGCTGGGGTGGGTTTCAGCTCAGTACCCCAGCGGGGCTGCCGCCAGAGAAAAGCGGGAGCTGCAAAAGCCTTGAGGGAAGGGGCCGTGGTCTGCAGCAGGATCTGGCCTGGAGGCTGAGGGGTGGAAGAGAACAACGTGCCCTTGAGCCGCCAAAAGCGGACACTTGCAGATTTTTGTCCTTGACAGATGACGCTTTCCCAGGCTGCAGCCATGCGCGGCCTGCGCTGGGCTCCGGTAAGGGGCTCCTCTCCCTGAGCCGTGCCCGGTCTCCCCGCGGCTCCAAGCGTGGGCCGGTGGAACCAGGGCCAGGCCCGGCCCGGCGTGCGGCTGACCCTGCGAGGGACAGGGAGGTGCCGGTGGGACAGGGCAGGGGTTGGCGATCGGGGCCGGGCGGGGGCGCGGCGGTGGCGGTTTGTCGCCCCGGGCGCGTCCCCCCCCCCCCTCCCCGCCGGGCCCGCAGGTGGCGGCGGAAGTGACGGCCGGCGCGGGGTGCCTGTCGCGGGGGAAGATGGCGCCTGCGGCCGCGCTAGGCAGCGCAGAAGGTAAACAAGTGTGAGCGGCGGGGGGCGGACGGGAGCGGCAGGGACCCCGGGGGCGAGGCCAGGCCAGCCCGGGCCAGGGCCGGGAGCACCGGTGCCCGGGCGGCGCGGTGGGGGGCGGCTCCCCACCTCCCCCTGAGCGCGGATCGCGGGGAGGAGGGAGCCCAGGATCCCCCCCTTCCTCCTCCGCCTCCTCCTCCCGGCTTTGCCTCAGCCATTGCCCCTCTCTTCAGCCCCCCGGCGCGTCCCTTCGCCACCGCCGCCCCCGGCTGTATGTTACACAGAGGCCCCCCTCTCCGCCGGTCCAGCGGGAGGTGCCGCGTCTTCAGCGCCGCCGCTGCCGAGAGGTAGGTGAAGCCGCCGCCGGTATCTCCTGGGCCCTCCCGCCGCAGCCCGCCCCACCGAGGGCGGCCAAGGCCCCCTTCTGGCCTTCAGGGACCCTCCTCCCCAGGCGGAGGCAGGCGGGGGCGGCGGGAGACGGGCTGTAGCGAGGCGGCGGGCATGGCCTTGCCGAGCCGTGCCGGGCGGGCGGGCGGTCGTGGGGCGGCTGCGGCCCCGAGGCGGGCGCCGCGGGCTCCTGTGGCGGCACGTCTCTAACTCCTGGCCCGCTTGCCCTGTGCGTTGGGGAACTCAGCCCTTGAGCTTTTCCGTACAGCGAACTGATGCCAAGCATATCAAGCAGACAAGCTGAAGTAGGTCATCTGAGTTCCTACCCCGAAAATGGCCATTTCCCGATCAACGACGTTGGGGGAGAAAAAAGTGTCTGTGAGCTGAACGAGCAAACTACTGCCCAGGACTGGTAGTGGAGCTTTAAGTTGTTTGGTAAATACTTAAAGTCACTTAAAAATTTAAAGTTCTTGGGTTTTCTGTTTTGGTTTTTGTTTGTTTGTTTGTTTTCTTCTTCTTTAGAAGCATAAAGCTGTAACTGGATAAAAGGGCAGAACTACTGAAGTCAGGCTTCCTGTTGATTTCTTTGCTGTGTGTATTTGCCCCTAAGATTATAACCTAGCTCCTCCACCACATTACCCTAGTTCACAGAGACCCCCCCTCATCATACAGCCGTGTGCCAACATCCTTTCTGTCTTTCGTCCAACACCTAGCCAACGCGTTTAATTTCTACCACATGTCCTATAAACTCTCCCGCTGTCACTCATCTCCTTTCACTTTCCATAATTATACCCCGTGGCTGGTTTGGATCTACACGTGTGTTGATTTGCCTTTCAGCAAGCAAAGCAGAGCAGATAACTGTTGAGCTCACACTGGAGACCCTGGATGTTTTTCATTTTTCTAGCTGCCAATTTGGGGGAAATTGGTCGAAATTTAATATGTTTGAGATTTCTGTCTTTCTGACAAATGAGGTTGATGTTTGGCAATGGGGTCAAAAGCAGTGTCTTGAACAAAAGGCACAATCTCATTAATCTCGTTTTGTCAGAAGATGCTGGAAGTATTAACTAAGTTAGCAATAAATATACAAATAGTAACAAAAAGACAATTGTAAGGATTTTGATTAAAGTTATTTTTACTAATATAATTTAAATACTAGTTGTAGCTCATTACCTTTTTATTATGCTAAAAATTTATGTGACAGGAGTAAAAAAAATAGGATTAGATTTTTACTACTAAGAAATACTTAACTTGCTACTTTTCTGTATAAAATACACTATGATTTTCTTTATAAATATTTTCACAATGAGAAAAATAACTTTATTGATAATTTTTTTCTTACGTTTGGAAAAATTAGTCATTAAAGAAGCCACAAGTGTGTGTGTGTATATA
>WHYT01012796.1:15865-32322 GCA_009806455.1 Tetrax tetrax | reverse complement strand
ATATATATATAAAAGGAATGTTGGCACTCAGGACGGAGCAATCCTGTCCACTTTGAGAGCAGTGGCAAATCTGTAATTTTCAACACTACCATCATTTAACTGTTAAGTATTAATGATACAAGTTTTTCTAGTTAAAGACAAGTCTCGTTCTTACAATATTTTGAAAATATTTTACACTGAGCACCTGTTCTGGTATCAGTAAGTGTAACTGAAAGAGCATTGAGCTGAGCTTGCTCTATGTTTGGGAGCATGTTTTTTTTGTACAGGTGTAGTGATGCAATGACTTTTAGCCAAACGGTTTAAACTGTCTTAATGTCTGTGAAGTGCAGTTACATCACCCACATAGTGAAATATACATAAGGAACTAATGTACATCTCATTGATGCTAATTCATGAGGCAGAAGCTGAGTTTGCATTTAGTTAGGTGAAGTTAAACTGGTCAGATAACTACAGCTATGGTGAATATGGCTGGCAGTCTTAAAATGCTTGTTAAGCATGTACTTTCGTCAGAATCCTTGTGATAGTCATCATAAAGCTTGATTTAAGGGCTGAGCTGGGGAGCGTATTTTGTTCTGTGGTGGCTAGTGTTGTAAAATGTAAAGTTTTTGACGCATAATCGATTAGTATTCATGTAAATTGAACATATGTGAAAACTGTACTCTTCAGTATTTTAAAACAACATTATTCTGACCTTTTGTGTGTCTGTGTGCTTGCAACATTCGAATTCTTCTGTGCAGAAAGACCAGGTTGGGTTATGGTCTAAGTTTTTAAGAACTGAGTAATGTGAGCTGAGAAACCTATCCATTATGAAGACGTGCATATGAGAACACCAACACGTCTGCTTGAGGTAGAAGTTTCTTTCTTCCAGAAAGAAAACCGAACAAAACACTCTCTCCTAGTACTGTCCTCTATGAAGAAAGCTAAAGACTACTCAGCAGGCTTCTAGCCTACTTACGGAATTATGTATAACCATACTGAGCTGAGACACAATCCACACTGAGTATGTTTGATTACAACTAGTTCTGATAATGCTTCTAGCAGAACCATAATGACCTTGGAGATAAAAGTGCCACTGTTGTTATGAACTGTTACATATCACTCAGAGATAGCAACATGGTTAGGGATTTTAAGAGGAGCTGTCATGGTCAGATGTGTGCCCCTAGCAAATTCTTCATGCAGTGTGGACAGTTTTCAGGAGTACTCAAGTTTTCATTTCTAGAGCTCTGGCAGTCTGGTTCCTCTGACTAGCAGTGATTGGTAAGCTCCCAACTTCCCATTTCTAAAGTAATCCAGTGTTTTCAGAATTCTCACCATGCATTGCGTGAAGTCTTTAGCGTGAACCTACTGGTATGTTTAAGATAAATTGTTTCCCAAACATAGCATATTAATTACAGAGGATTTCAGGTAAAGCACATACAAACTTGATGTGTTTCTTTGTTTCCTATACTTGCAGTTGTTGAAGCAACATAGAGTTTTTATATCCAGTGGTTATTGATCTCTCTCACTTCTGCGTTATTCCTTCTGTTGCTGTTAGTGGTTCAGACAAGATCATAGAATCACAGAGTGGTTTGGATTGGAAGGGACCTTCAAAGGCCATCTAGTCCAACCCCCCTGCAAGGACCAAGGGCATCTCCAACCAGATCAGGTTGCTCAGAGCCCCGTCCAGCCTGACCTTGAATGTTTCCAGGGATGGGGCATCTACCACCTCTCTGGGCAACCTGTTCCAATGTTCCACCACCCTCAGCATAAAATAAATTTTCCTAATATCTAATCTGAATCTACTTCCCTCTGTTTTAAAACTGTTACCCCTTGTCCTATCACAACAGGCCCTTTGGGGGATAACTTATTTATACTACGTAAATGTATATTTATGCACGTATTGAATTCTCACTCATTGCAGTATACTGCATTCAAAGGCCATGTTTTAGTGATGAATATGTGCAGTTGTGCATGTTCTGTTTGTATATGCAAATGCCTATGTGTATTATATTTTAATACATGTGTGTAACATTTGGCTGTGGAGAAATGTCCTGTTTGTGCATGAAAGTTTATTTTAACAAAATTAGGGGCAGAGAATTCTGCTCAAAGCGGTCTTTGCTATGCATCTCACTAAATAAAGCATATGTAATGGCTTTAAAATTTGCATTTAAATGCATGTGTTTGATGAATGAAAGGAGTGGGATAGATCAAACAGATTATTGGACCTTAAGGTCTGTTTTAGTACTTTGTGTAACCAAAGTATGGTTCTGTTTGTCTGGTGAAATATCTTTTTGTGCAACTCGTAGATACAGTGTTTTGTTATGTGAAAACTTGTTGTTCAGCTGTGTTCACATAGGTACTTTCTTAGAATTTCTTTCTACCCATCTCATAGAACAAGAACTTCAAAATCTGTAAACAAAGGAACCTGCTAGTTCTCTCTCAGCATCTCAAATGAGCTAAGAAACAGCAGTAAAGAAAAGCAGAAATCTGCCTTTCAGCTGGTGTGCTAGAATTGGTATTGTCAATATTTTCCTAGAACAATGATTTCTGTCCCTACAAAGTGCATATAAGCTTACGTATTAAATAAACACACATACCTAAAGGACACTTTTTCAGAACATACTGCTTTTGAATAGGTTTTGAAATCAAGCAGGGCGTGAGCCAAGAGTGGGTATTCTGTAACTTCCTTCTCTGTAGCCTATGCGTATAGACTGCATTTCTGCTTGTGACTAAGAGCCTCAGACACCCTGAGGAAAGAAGGTTCTCCTTGTTTAGCAAGAAAAAGCAGTCTGGAACAGGGTTTTCAGACTTTTATTACAACTGTGGAATAGAGATGAGAAGTCATTGTTCCAAGTAAGTGCTTTTACAGTCACAGCAGAGTAGATTCTGTAATGCGTTATGTGCTAAGAGAGGAAGAAATATCAGGAAAGGCTAGTAAGCGTATTTCTCTTTTGGCTTTTCAGCAGAGAATCTGTGCTTCCTGTGCTGCGTTATGCTGATCAGCTCTAGTATGAGCAGAACAATGCAGAACGTCAACTTAGATTTTTTTTTTTTCCCCCCCTTTATTGTTTATAGGTTGGAATTTTTTTGTTCCCATTTTCTTACAGACCGCTGTAGGCCACATGTCTTCCTTAGGATTAAGTGTGCTATTGTCATTTGCATCGGTGAAGAAAACCTAACTCTGAATTTTGCATTTTTATTGAAAATATGAAAAAAAAAGGATTGTTATGGTATTGTCCTCTGGGAAATAAGCTGCAGCATTTGAATAGTGCGTAGAATTACATCTAAGATTGCAAGTCTCTGTGTGGGAGGAATGGCATAGCTGTGCTTCAGAAAAAAATGAGAGTATTTTGTATTGCTTTTTTGATATTTGAACTACGACATTGCTATTTGCTTTTGGCTGAGGATATTAGCTATAGAAACAAAGATTTTTACCAGTTGATCATAATATGCATTTAACTATCTAGTTTCCCAGTCTTTGTGCTATTTTAACCCTCTTGTGTATTGGCACTGGCCAATACATTTTTGTGTTGCAAAGGAAAATACATCTGCTGATGCTGTGTATGGCTTTTTGCAAAAAAAAAAAAAAGGTATTTACTCCTTTTATTTAATGCAGGAAGACAAGTAGTCTTTTGGTGTTTACTCGTAGAATTTTGAAGCTTCTTTAGATGGTGTTATGGGGAAGTCTTACTGCTTTTGTCTCTACTTAAATAATCCATTAAATGCTGTCTGATGTTTGGGAGGAAAAATATTTGGGGATTGAAAACTGTAGATTTACAAAAAATAATATAAGCAGGGTTGTGAAAAGAAGGACTAAGTGACTTAAACTCACACATTTTTAAACCTTCTGAAATAATAATTTCAGAGTGTTGACCTCTTTGTTATGATTGTAGATTTTTGTGGCTGACTTCTGGTTTTAATATCTTTTTATAGAATAGCCAGTTTTAGGGAGATGTGAAAATTAGAACCCTAAAAGATGTTCCCTAAATGCAGGTTTTTTTAAAATGTGTTTTGGTGGTTCCTACACCTTATTTTTTGATAGATTTAAAATTTGAAACGTAGTAGCTTATATTTTATTTTTGTGTGTGTGTTATTGCTATTTAATCAGAACTAAAAGGATCATCGGGAAAAAAAATCAATACGATCTTTATGTAAAAGTAACTTGATTGTTGAATCCCAGACTGGCTGAGACTGTGAGACAGAGGGCTCTGGAGGTCATCTCGTCCAACCTGCCCCCTGCTCAGCAGGGCCACCTAGAGCTGGTTGCCCAGGACTCTTCTCTGATGTAGGTTTTGGGGTTTTGTGTATTACATATTTGTTGTGATCCTTAGGAGGAACACTGGAGGCACTCCTAGATTTGGACCATTTACCTTCGACCGTTTGTCTCTGCTTATCTTCACTTGCCACTGCCACCTTAGGCCCCCCTCACTAAACAAAACCACAACACCAACTCTTCTTTTACTTCTTTGAGGGTAGTGAAAGAGGCCTTTTAAAACTGTTCTATGTACAAGTTACTTTCTTTTCTTTTGTTTGCAGAGTACCTGAAATGTAATTATCTTTATCAAGTTGAGGAGAAAGACCTTAGTGTGTGTTTGGAGCTTACTGTTATGGTTCTTCTATGTTATTCACGTGTGCAGTGATTTATGTTCTGTTTTGAAGAAATCTATTCTGTGAGATGGCTGTCTGCATGAGCCTGTGTGATGGGAGAGTCCTTTATTTTCAGGTTAATATATGTTGCTTCAGTCGCCTGGGGAATGTAGCTTAATTTGTGACGTTTTTTTCCCCTGAATATATTGTTGTGTTATTCTGTTAATGTCTCTCAATTGCAAATTCCAACTGTCTTGTCCTGTCTTTTCCATTGATCTTGGAACTGAAGCTGAGTTCCAAGGTTAGTTGGTTTTCTAAAGAAATATAACTTACACAGTTATACTATTTGAGCATCTTAGTAACCTTTGAACTTCTTGGCCAATTTCAGACAAAATTTGAGACAGTTGTTTCAAATTGCTATATATTTTATGAAAACTGTGGCCCATTTAAGGGCAAGTGACCATTACATCTCTTAAACAGAAAAGACTGAAGTATCAGCTCAACTATTATTAAACATCAGAGAACTGGGGGCAGTGGGGGGGAGGAGTTACAAGTGCTGTAGTGAAAGAAAAAAAAAACTAATATTAGTTTTTACATTTTTATTTTATATCAAATCCACTCAGAAAGCAAAATCCTGAAAAGTCAGACTTTGTGCTTCCTCAACAAGTTTGTTGCTTCTTTTTGAGGTGTTAAGAGTTAATAAAGTAATTCTGTCCTTGTCTGCTTTTGTGTAAAAATTAGCAACAACGAAGACAAGTATTTAATGGTAATTTTTCTTTCTGGTAGGCATGTGTTGTGTTCAGGAATAAAGGACTCACAATATGAAGCTCGAGAGTAGTTTGCATTTTTCTCTCTGTCTTCAGTGACATTGAAGGGAGTGTGCTATCATGGATGCTGGTGAGAAAGCGATTGGGTTGTCAGCTTTGTACTCTTGCTGCTGCTCTTACTTTCATGAATTTGAATTTTGTCATAAGGCCTTAATTTTCATGACACTCCCAGCATTAACTTTATCTATTGTGCACAGAACCTGTCAGCAGGCTTCAACAGCATGGGAGCAGTGCTAATTCCATGAGGTGTGGCTACAAACACCCACTCACCATTTTAGTTTTGTATAGACAAAGAGTATCTCCAGTTTTGTTTTCCAGGATGTGTGCTGATGAATTAAGGAGAGGAGATGATTATCTGTTGATGGAGTCTAATAAAATACATTCCAGTTAAAATGGCAGCAGTCAGGATATGGTGCTTGAGGAAGTGAGAGTAACATGAAAACTGCTTTCTGAAGATGTGAAACCTTGGCCAACCTAGAGTCCCTTCTGGGTCCATATTCTGCTGTAAAGTTCTATACCCTTGACAATCAGCAGTTTTTTAGATATGTTGATGTTGGTGTTATTTAACTTTTCATGTAGATTACCAGTACCAAAACATTACTAACTTTAATTGTTACAGGAAATTCAGAGTTAAATGCACAAATAACTGAGTGGATGTTGCAGTGTAATTTAAGGTGGGATAAAGTGAAACAAAAATGGTTGAACCAATTCTAGTAGCTGATCAAAGCCAAAAGGGGAAGATGTTACTCTTCTTCCCTGTTCCTGCTCGTGGGTGCTGTCCTACCCCCTGCATCAGGTTGGTTCTTGTGCCGCATCAGCTGCAGTGTCACGCCAGAAGTCAGCTCACTGATAAGCAGGGAGCTCTCTGGTTTTGAGGCTGGGGGGTGGCGGTGTGTGTGTCCCGTCCCCCTTGGCCTGGTTCAGTATTCTGTCAGGTGAATTGGCTTTCTAGAGCAGTCCCATGAGCTTCAGAAATGGCTGAAGGTAGGCAGCAGGAACTCAGATCCCAAAATGACAGAAAGGGAGAATGGAGTGCACCATTGCTTTTTGCCTAGTGATAAATTGTTAGATTGGTTCAATCTGCCTCGTGCAACTTCACCCTACCTAAACTGAAGGAAGCTGAGCAAGATTGTGAGAAATCCCTGGATTTTCAATAGTTTTTAATACGGATTTTTATTGAATTTTTATCTTCCTTAACTTTAACAGGGTAGGATCCTGCTAGTCTTTAATGTATTTTTGGCTTATTTACAGTTTGACTATAGCTTGCACGTAAGTAACACTATGCATCTGCAGATGTTCAAATGCTTAATAAGCAATTAAGCTTCACTAAACTCAGTATACAGAATATTATTTATTGTGACCTAATTTTATCGGTGCTTCCTATTGCCTTACTATATTGCACTTTATAAATCTCATCACCTAATTAATCCCTATAGTAAGTAAAAAGGGACTGTGTTGTTACAGGAGAAGTCAGACACACACACTTAAATAGTATCTCTGAATAAGTTCGATTTCCTAGAAAAAACTTTTGAGTAAATTGACGTATATTTTCAAAGAGACTAAAACCTTTTTAGTTATACCTTGTACACATCTCCTGGAGCTCGTATCTGAAGTTAAGGAAGTTCGGCTTCCTTTCTGAAACCTTTGATATTCAAGAGTGGGTGTTTTATTGCTCCCCTGAGGTAAATTCTTTAGAAAGTCTTGGGGGAGGGGGGTAGGAAGAAAACCATGGCAACATTTTTAGCGTTGCATATTCATTATCTGACTGGGAAGGAGCTTGGAGTGAGGAATCCCTTTGGCAGTGTCACATAGTTATTCTTGTTCATTATCCTTTTTTTTGTAAATGAGAATATTTTGAGGGGAGAAATATTTAAAATTTGTGTTTTAAGTTGTTTCTTAAGTTAATTTTTCATCTGAAGGGAAAACAAAAAGGATGGTGAAGACTTTTAAGTCTTAATAAAAAAAAATCTTAGTATTTATCTGGTCAAGAAGAGCTTGTGATATGTTATTAGAAATAACAATTTATTTTTATTTTTATTTATTTATGTTTTCTTCCCCCCAGGTGATTCATGGCAGGGGACGTGGAAGGGTTTAGCTCCTCCATCCATGACACCAGTGTCTCTGCTGGATTCAGGGCACTGTATGAGGAGGGATTGCTTCTTGATGTCACACTTGTCATTGAAGACCACCAATTTCAGGCCCATAAAGCACTACTTGCCACCCAGAGTGATTACTTCAGGATTATGTTCACAGCTGATATGCGAGAACGAGATCAGGACAAAATCCATTTGAAAGGTCTGACAGCTACAGGCTTCAGTCATGTCCTCCAATTCATGTACTATGGAACTATTGAACTGAGTATGAACACTGTTCATGAAATCCTTCAGGCTGCCATGTATGTCCAACTTATAGAGGTGGTAAAATTTTGCTGCTCTTTTCTCTTAGCTAAAATCTGCTTAGAAAACTGTGCAGAAATTATGAGACTTCTGGATGATTTTGGTGTAAACATCGAAGGAGTTAGGGAAAAATTGGACACCTTTCTGCTAGAGAATTTTGTGCCACTCATGTCCAGACCTGACTTCCTTTCGTATCTGAGCTTTGAGAAGCTCATGTCTTACTTGGATAATGATCATCTGAGCAGATTTCCAGAGATAGAGCTGTATGAAGCTGTTCAGGCCTGGCTGCGCCATGATAGAAGACGCTGGAGGCATACGGACACCATCATTCAGAACATCAGGTTTTGTTTGATGACACCATCCAGTGTTTTTGAGAAGGTTGGTGCATTTGAAAAGCAATAGACAGGGTTCATAATTTAGCTAGAGCAATATGCCATTAAATAGGTAAGATTCTCAAACCTATTAGGAGGAACATAATAAACCTGTAGAGGACAAACATCTAAAAGTATTGTAATCTGATTATTAGACAATAGTATGTACAGTGGCTAGAGAACAGGTAGGTTTACAATACATGTTTTTAAGTGACTTCATATGGAAAGGACTTGTATCAAGTCACTTGTATCAAGTTGTATTTCAATTGTTCTTACTCTTTCCACAAGTTGCTGCTTGCTTTCCGGAGATTTTGTAGCTGCATACAGCATGTAGGGCATATGTCATGATAATTGTTATCAATATAATCAAAACGTAGTGACTGTAGATTTTACATGTTTTAAGTACAGATTTTTTTTTTTAATTACAAATGAAAAGTAGCACCTGCTGTTAAATCTGCATGGTGTTTCTGTTGTTGTTATATCTTCAGCGCTTGTGCTGTTACACAGCAGTTGAAAGCAAGCCCCGATCCTGCAAAGTTACACATACATTTGGTTTTACAGGAGACGCGTAATACAATCAAAAGTTATTGACGGTGTGAAGTGTAATGTTTTACTTTAAATACCAGAGGAGTGTTTGTAACAGGTGATCTAAAATTTGACTGATCATTGTATATATTAAGAGGTTCAAAGAGAACTTGCTTTTTCTATTGTTCTGTTGAAGAATAGACAAAAATGTTGTTTTCTAGTTCCTGAGTATTTGTCAACAGTAGAGAATTACAAAACTTTGTAAGCAGCTGTCTCGCAGGATAGTGACGGTAAGGGTATTCAGGTTAGGAACTACTTAAACTGTGCTGGTTTGTTTTAACAATGTTAATTTCATGTTAAAAGATACAACTTTAACTCATGTATTTTTCATCTCTCAGTGAATTAATAGGATTCAAGGCCCTGTGTTTTTATTTGGCTTCCTACAAATAAATTTCTCCCATATTTCTAGTTTGATATCTAGTGGATATCCAGATAAGGTTGTATTGTTCGTGGTGGTTTTAAGGGCTACTGGATCATTTAAGGAGTAATGCTTACACTTACTTGTATTTGAAATTATAAAAGCTATTAATTACTGTGGAGAAAAGTGAGTTTTTATATTTTGAATTTTTGTGTGTGTGTGAATTGAGTAGAGGAAGTAATAATGCATAAAATATTTATGTTCCTGTATTAGACTATAGACATAAACAAAATAATACCTAAACATAATTTGGAACAGTAACGTGATGTTTATATTGGGTTAAAACATTTCCAACTAGTAAGAGCTGAACTCTGCAAGATACTATGTAGTGTCTTGGTTTTAATAATACTTTTACTTTATTATTACATGATTTAAGCTCTTCAGTAGGAAACCGGACAGGATTGAGAGAGTATTCTTAAGGTCAATCTGATAGGGTAAGAGTCGTGTGAAAGAGTCTGCTTCAACTCTGAATTTTTGGCATACAAATTCAAGAATCAAGCTGTCTTCAGTTAAATTTCTGTAAGCGCAAGTGAAAAATATGTGTTCGTCTTCAGCATTACATTTAGGTATAAAAGTACAGTGTTTTATCGTGTTTTATCTTGACAGCTACCAAATGGCCAATTAGGTACAACTTACAGAGAGGAGTCGTTTTCAGCATTCCACTTTATATACCCCACATGTAAAAGCTTTAACTGTGAATACCCTTTCCATTAATTGTATGTGGGAACAGAGATAAGCCAGTGGAGATTCTGGAGAGGGACAACTCAGCAGAGGGAACTGCAACTCAAGTGTGTCATTTATTGCTGCAGCTAGCAATGTATTTATGTTTTACTGTGGCTAGGGAGCATTGAGTAATCCAGCATGACAGATGACAAAGGACAACTGCAGTTGGAGCTAACATCAAAATATAGACAATGCTTTTTTTTCTTTTCTCTTTCACTTTTTTAAATATAAGAGCATGTCTGTTAATTGTTCTGCCAGTAACCTGAGGAAATCTCCCTTTCTTCTGTGTGTAGAAGGGGGGGAATATTGGTAGAACAGCTTTTTTTTTTTTTTTTTTTTTTTTTGAGATCCACAAACAGAATTCACCCTTTTCCTGAGGCCAGCACGTACTAAATGCCTGCATGAATGTACCAGATACAGTATGAGGTTGATTCTTTTGGTTCAGCGAACTCTGTATTTGCTATACGCTGGCTGACTTGTCATATGTACTCTTATGTAATCTTTATAATGCACATTTCTAAGATGCCTGTTCTTGCACTATATAAATAACTTATATAACTTAACTTTACAAGTCTACGAAGGATTCTTTTGGCCTCTTAAGCCATTTTATTTCTTACATCATTTTTTAAAAAGAGATTTACAATCTGGAGTGGAATGGCTTGTCCTTTTAAACAGGAATTAATGAGCGACCCCAGATTTATACCTTGAGGCTGATACGCATTTGGAGTGAAGGTGCAGCTTATTTGCTTACTGTAAACTGTACTGGAAGAACTGTTTCTGAAGTATGGATAGATACTCCTTTTGTTCCTCGGCTGTTAAAATAGATGTAGATGTATGAGGGAAAATGGAAAGATAAATGAAGTAAGGATTTGGGGAATTGTTAGAAAATAAAGGCAAAGTGTGCAGGAAGAAACACAAGTTCCGCTATCCATGTTATTCTTTCCTGTATTTGCAACATATCTGTGGCTCCTTAAGTCTTGAGGAAGGTTGATAATAAGTTAGAGGGCATTTCTCCTAGATCATCAAGTTCATCTCTGTGTTCTTGTAGGCAACCGTGTCATGCTTTCCCTCCATATGCTGTTTAAGCTCAATTTAGTTTCTGTGTACTGCTTAGATTGAAGTGTTGTTTCAAAACCTCTTGTTCTTAAAATCAATTTTTTTTTGTTTGTCGAGTTTGTTATGACTAGCCCATGCTGATTTATAAATTCCCAGCTTACCTCAGAAATTACTAATCATAAAATCATAGAATAGTTTGGGTTGGAAGGAACCTTCAAAGGTCATCTAGTCCAGCCCCCCTGCAAGGAGCAAGGGCTTCTCCAACCAGATCAGGTTGCTCAGAGCCCCGTCCAACCTGGCCTTGAACGTTTCCAGGGATGGGGCATCCACCACCTCTCTGGGCAACCTGTTCCAATGCCTGACCACCCTTGTTGTAAAAAATGTTTTCCTTATGTCCAGCCTAAGTCTACCTCCCTCTATTTTAAAACCATTACCTCTCATTCTATCATAGCAGGCCCTGCTAAAGAGTTTCTGCCCTTTTTCCTGTAGGCCCCCTTTAGGTACTGGAAGGCTGCTGTAAGGTCTCCCTGGAGCCTTCTCTTCTTCAGGCTGAACAGCCCCAACTTTCTCAGCCTGTCCTCATAGGAGAGGTGCTCCAGCCCCCTGATCATCTCTGTGGCCTTCCTCTGGACCCACTGCAACAGGTCCATGTCCTTCTTATGTCCTTCTCCAGACCTGAACGCAGTACTCCACAAGAACAGAGCAGAGGGGCACAATCACCTCCCTGGACCTGCTGGCCACGCTTCTTTTGATGCAGCCCAGGATGCAGTTGGCTTTCTGGGCTGCAAGTGCACATTGCCTGCTCATGTTGAGCTTCTCATCCACCAGCACTCCCAAGTCCTTCTCCTCAGGGCTGCTCTCAATCCATTCTCTGCCCAGCCTGTATTTGTGCCTGGGATTGCCTCAACCCATGTGCAGGACCTAGCGCTTGGTCTAGTTGAACTTCATGAGTTTCACACAGGCCCACCTCTCCAGCCTGTCAAGTTCAAAATCACCAGGTACATCAGCTTCTGCTTAAGAGGTAGGATGAATAGCACATTATCTTTGAGTATGTGCTTTCTTGTGCCTAGAAAAGAGTAACTTTTGAGATGATATAATTCCAATTTTATGTCATTGTGCCTCTACCTTTGATAAATGTTTTGAATTTATCTTTTTTTTTCCTCATTTACCTCTATGTCTAGTAATTAATTTCTACAACTTCATATGCTGAAGCTTAGAATAATAAGTATCTAGTGGATGAGGTTAGTGGGCCCCTCTTATCTTAAATAGGTGCTGCACTTGGTATTTTTGTGTCTAAGGGTTATTGCTGACTTGGACAGATTTGCTAGCAGTATTTCTTATGTGCTGAGCATCTCAATTCTGTCATATGGATTGTTAACTGTAGTGTGATTTGAGAGATTAGATTTGAGTTATATTTCAGCTTGATTGTCATAATTTCTCTTGCTGTTTTCTAAAAAGGAACAGCGAAATGCTCAATTTGAGGCATTGTCCTTGCTGCAGAGAGGCTATGTTGTCTTGTATTTATGTGGTTAGACTGAAAGATAACAAGTTATTTGTAGCACTTGCAGAATTGCCCTTCAAAGCCCTCTACTGGAACTGATCAGTTTTCGTGCTGGCCGTGGGGTGTAACTAAGTAATGGCCCATGCTACAAAAAGGGACGGTTAAGTGCAGCAGCTTGTCCAGTGCTATGTATACCGAAGTCTGGTTGCAAAGTAATATTGGTTGCTGTTGTTTGAGAGACCTACGTGTGACTTTTTCTATTTGACTAAATTTTAATTTGCAATACCTATGTTAACGTTTTGATAATGCTTGTGAACAAGCTTATAACTGCATAGAATATGGCCAGAGATAAGTAGATGTGAAAATAACAAGGATCCTTGTTAGTAGGATTGATGGATCTTTAGTTTTGATTCAACGTAATCTCTATTAGTATTTTTTTTAATAAAAAAGATTTTTTTTCTTTTTTTTTCTTTTTGCAAATAAAAGGAAGAATTTGCTCTCTGGAAGTCTGGTATAGATGCTATCATTATTCACTGAAAAGACATAGCATAGCTTCTGTGTTCCTAGCAGTTTGAGTAGCATCACTTACACATTCAAAATTCACAGTTTTAGAATACTTAAATAAGCACAATTTTATAACCTTTGAAATAGTTCTTTGATTACGTGGTTAGAGATGATAGTCACATTATGAATCATCCAGATTTTTCTGTGGTTTTTTACCAGTTCTACAGAAGGAACCAAGCTAATATCTACTCCATATAATAACATGTTAAGATTTAGTTACCAGGTGTACAAATAATAGATGTTTAGTTTGAGCACTTAGAAAGTAGCCTTCCTTTATGATTTTGAAAGCTTTTTCACAAAAGCCCAAGTAACAAAGATAGTAATAGAGCAATAGCTGCAAATGGTTGTATTTAAAAAAAAAAAAAAGAAAAAAAAAAAAGAAAAAACCCAACAAAACGCTGTGTATACTGAAGTCAAACTTGTGTTATAAAACATTTACCTTGCATTTCATTTCTCTTTCTGCAGCTTATTAGTTTGCTTAATTATTTTAAGTGAGGGGAAAGATGATAAACATAACATGGGATACATCTGGTCTTTTGTGGAGATCACTTTTCAAATTTGAAACTAATGGCTTACATTTTTGTCTTTACTTTTTCATAGAATATAGATGGAAAATTCTGAAACTTGCATGGCTACTGCAACTAGAAAAGCATGCATTACAGTACAGCAGAGAAACAGTCAATGATTAATAGCTGCATTAATTTGGAAAGTCAGCAGTTTTTACCGAGTGTTTCACTGATTCAAAGTGAATGTAACAAAATGCATTCAAGCTGTAATTGACTGTGGCTGGAGGGATGGTGTTGATTTTGTTGAAGGCTTGGTGGTTTTGGTATTGACTACCTAGGGGGTGAGTAGAGAGGTGGATGTTTTAAATTATTTTCTTCATCTTCTTTTGTTATGAAATGCCACGTTTGATTTTGGTTTTTTTTTTTCTGTTCTGTGTCTATGTAGCTAAAAGTCCAACCATGAACCACTGTAACTGGTAGGTGATGTAATGAGATAGTTCTCATGAGAGTTCTTCAGGGAGCTCTTAAATGAGCACTGTGTCCCAGGAGAACCTCTTTAAGAGCGTTTTGCCCAGAAAACTGAAGAGAGAGAATTGCAAAGAATGTAAAAAAAAAAAAATAAATCACATGAGCAAAGCTGTAGCGCTTGGATTAAATTCCTTTTTAAAAATAAGACTAAGGTTGGTAAGGGAGTCCAACTTAAACTTTCTCTGAGACCCTTCAGCAAGGTAACAGAATAGTCTTTCTGTAAACTTGGAAAACGCTATGAAGCATTTGTTTTTTTTTTTATCACTTCTAATGATGTACTTGTAAGAATGCACATTTGGTTTACTTCAAGGTTCATCATGGTTAGTGTACATCTCCATCTGTTTTGGATGTTTTGCAGAAACTTGTGAGCATTCTCTCTAATTGAATATGTTGGTAATTAGGTGCATGTTCCTTCTAGAGCTTCTTTATTTGAACTTAACAGGAAAATCTGGCTGTTGGTAAGCACTTACGTATTTGTTGATCAACTACTTCTTGCTACTTCCGGGTAATGGCAGAAGCCTACTTCTGAACGCTGAAGGGTTTCCTTCGGCGTATTTTGAGCGTCAGACAGCAATTCCTAAAAAAAGGCTTGCTGAAGGCCATGTTCTTTGATCTGCTCAAACGAAAATATATGCACAACTTACAGTTGTGTTTTAATACCTAAACACCTAAGTTTTAATGCTTCTCTTTTTTTGATTATACACACAAGTAATTAAAAGTATTGTAAAATTATTCAGAACTGTAGATGTTTGGAGAGCTGTCCTTACTTTGGGCTGAATAGGACTTTCAGATAATTCTGGAAGATTTCACACAGACAGGGTGTGAATGTGAAAGTGGGCAAACTGACCTACATTTGCGTTGTCTTCATTTGCATTGAGCAAGTGTGAGCAGTCTGTAGTTTCATATAGGCATATCCTAACATTCATCTTAGACCATCGTTTGAGCCTTGGGAGAGGCAGAGGTTGTGCAGGTGAAAGGTAGAAGACTAAAAACACTGATATTTTTCCTCAACAACGAAGTCTAGGAAGCCTCCTACCTTTTCTCACCAGAATTTAGATAGTCTATCAGGTTGTTTTTTGTCTTGAATATTGTAAGAATTCCTAGAGCTTATCTATTTTAATATTAATCTCTTCAAGATCATGCTTGTAGATAGCTTCCCCATGAACTTCAGTCTGAAAGAGTTGTTTATAACTGGTAGTTGCATGTGCTTCCTGATGTTTTTCTGGTTTAAGGTAAGAGATTGAGGGTTTGCTTTAATATTAGTGCCTTCGTCAAAGTAAGTAATAGTAAACTACTAATAGATTGGTTCCCTGGTCTTGAGATTCTGTTTCTAGAATTGGAGATATTCCTTGTTTCCTTTGCATGCTTTCATGGGGTGAGATTTCGGCTATGTGAAGGAGTAGAATGGTGAGGATATATGAGGCTTATTATAATTGCAGTTTCTGGCTGGCATTTCAATTTCTAGATCTAAAGACAGAGTTGTGAATGTTGAGGGAGACAGAAAAAACATTTTCCATCTCTGCCAGGCTTTGCTGGCATGCTTCACCTTATAAGCATGTTGATTCTGTTGTCTTCCATAGTCATCCAAGAAAACTTGAAATGCATATAGGTGGACTAAAAATCATTTATCTTTTTGTTTAATTAAAAAAAATGATAGCCACAGTTTCAGAATGCATGAAATAGTCATGCTGTTTTATTTTTAAGGATAATGTAACATCCATGATTCTTTGTTATTTTAACTTTCTGTTTCATTTTTTGTTACCTTTAAGGCTTTTTATATTTTACCTTTTTTTTTTGTGCTGTCATTCTCCCTGCCATCCCTTCTCCAGCATATTTTCTGGAATTTATGTTCAGTCTTTCCAGTCAGGCAAGGTACATAGTTTATTCTAACATGCCGTATAAGCGGATCTCCTGTGTTTGTATGGTACCTTCTTTATTTGCAATAAGAAAATAAGTCTCTTATTCCCCAGAAGAGCTGGGCCTACTGTGGGTGTTTTGTAGGCGCTATACCTAAGTAAACCTTTTTGCTCCATCATCAGCACTGGTGAAAAAGGTAGAAAGAACTAACTAGTGAGAGCTAAAGGCATTCAGGTTTTATGTGAAAGAAACTGGGGCTTGTGATCAGGCCTGATAGAGAATTTGTGGATTTGGCAATATCTAGCGGGTTTTTATTCGTTTTAGAAGTGTAATTCAGAATGCTGTGTTAGACCAGACTGTACAGGAAGAATGAAGCCTCTTTGAAGAGAGTCACATGGTGACCCAAGGGCTCTCTGGAGCTAGATTTATTAAAATGTTCAGGACAGGGGTGTGTTTTGGTATTGGCTTTGGACCAGTCTCAGGAAATTAAATTGCCTTAGATAGGAGGAGGAGTCCTGGAAAGGTAAACGCTTACAATCTCTGCCCCCGTGCACCCTAC
>WHYT01012796.1:0-15845 GCA_009806455.1 Tetrax tetrax | reverse complement strand
CAAACCAAAAAACAAACAAAAAAACTAACCAAACAAAAAAAAAACCTAAGCAGAGATAGCTCTTTTCAAATTGAGATGGCATCAAGAAGGAGCACTTCACTGCTACGTGGTAATTCAAAGTTGTAACTCTCACCAAGGAAGTGGAAGTTCAGACCTACCTCCACAACTTGCCAAATAAATGCACAAGCAAAGGATTATAGGTAGAGATGTTTTCCTCTTGTGTTAAAAGCATTTGTTAACATGTGGAGACTTGTAAAGGGGAAACCATAAGGTGACCGTCACAACAAGTGCTTAGTGCAATCACGTGTTCTGAAGGAAGGGGTTTGGGTACCTTCCCTTCCCACTCCACCTTAATTAAATAGCCCTGTGAGCAGAGCCTAGCATTTGGGAATAGCTGCTTGGGCTTGGTGATGAGAGTTCAGTGGAAATTAGGTTAGGGTAGATCTTGGCAAACACAGAATGGGTGTATAGAATGTTTTTCAAACCCAGGAAAATAATGCATTTTAAATTTAGATGCTTCATGGATTAAGCAGAAGATAAACAGAGGCTTTTCTCGGGGGAAGGAATAATGATTTTTAGACTTGCGGATTTCAGTTGTGCCTAAGTCCGGCTTAAATTCTGCATGTGAGTATTCTGCTGAAAATATTAATCACTACTGTTAATCAATAAATTGCCTTCTGGATTTTGGATAACAGTGCATTAGCTTAACCCTCCATGCACAAATACAATTGCTGTCAAGATTGCCTGAATGAAACTAAGTAAAAGAATCTTCTAATGACACATAGTCATTTAGGTTTTCTGGATTGTTTCTCTTGGTCAGAATTTTAATGTCTTTTAAATGTATTCATAGGTAAAAACATCAGAGTTTTATCGATACTCCCGGCAGCTGCGACATGAGGTTGACCAAGCCATGAATTACTTTCATAGCGTTCACCAACAGCCTTTGATGGAAATGAAATCGAACAAAATTCGTTCTGCCAAACCCCAGACTGCAGTATTTAGAGGAATGATAGGACACAGTATGGTAAACAGTAAAATTCTTCTTTTGCACAAACCAAGGGTCTGGTGGGAGCTAGAGGGTCCTCAAGTACCTTTACGACCAGACTGCCTTGCCATTGTGAATAACTTTGTGTTCCTATTAGGTGGGGAAGAACTGGGGCCAGATGGTGAGTTTCATGCTTCATCCAAAGTGTTTAGGTATGACCCGAGACAGAACACTTGGTTACGAATGGCAGACATGTCTGTCCCACGTTCTGAGTTCGCTGTTGGAGTTATCGGGAGGTATGTTTATGCAGTGGCTGGCAGAACCAGGGATGAAACGTTTTACTCAACTGAACGGTATGATATAACTGAAGATAAATGGGAATTTGTGGATCCCTATCCAGTGAATAAATACGGACACGAAGGGACTGTGCTTGGTAACAAGTTGTATATCACTGGTGGAATTACATCATCTTCAACTTCTAAGCAAGTGTGTGTGTTTGATCCCAGTAAAGAAGGGACAGTAGAGCAGCGAACAAGGAGAACTCAAGTGGTCACTAACTGTTGGGAGAACAAATGCAAAATGAATTATGCAAGATGCTTTCACAAAATGATTTCTTATAACGGTAAACTTTATGTCTTTGGTGGTGTCTGTGTGATCCTGAGGGCCTCCTTTGAATCTCAAGGATGTCCTTCCACAGAGGTTTATGACCCAGATACTGATCAATGGACTATATTGGCTTCTATGCCAATCGGTAGGAGTGGTCATGGTGTAGCTGTTCTGGACAAACAGATAATGGTTCTTGGAGGCCTTTGTTACAATGGTCATTATAGTGATTCGATTCTCACCTTTGATCCAGAGGAAAACAAATGGAAAGAAGATGAATATCCGAGGATGCCGTGCAAGCTGGATGGCTTACAAGTCTGCAGCTTGCACTTTCCCGAATATGTTTTGGAGCATGTTAGACGTTGCAGCTAAATACATGGTTTGTCAAAAAATACGGAGCAGTTGAATTCCTTCAGAGACGTTCCCTTGTGTATAAGAACAACTGCTAAATGCTTAAGAGAAACAGGATGTACAGGGAGAGTACTTACGAAGTTGGTCTGATATTGTAAAAGCTTTGGTTTTTTTAACAAACAGTTGTAAGTAGGAGAAAGAAAAATATATTTTTGAGTGTGGTTATTTTTTTTGTAACATTTTATGTCTATAATACTTTTTTTTTTTAATGGCCATTATACTACAATGCTTCTGAAATCAGTTGAGTTTAACAAAATATTTGTGGAAGGAAGAAAGACTTTATTTTAATTTTTTACTAAGCATCAAAATAAAACTTGCCATCTGTACTAGGGTACAACCAGTTTTAAAAAAGCAAAGCTAAACAATTTCTGTATTTTATATTGTCTTTTGGATGCTTTTTTCCATTAGTTACAAAGTATTCTCAAATCTGCTAGGTGTTTTTGTTTTCCCTTGTATATGTTGAAGAATAGTTTCAACCCCTTTGCATGACCATTTTCATGGTTTTGTATAGTAGTACCAGTAAGTCTGCCAAAATGCAAATTACACATTTTCTACTAAATTGAAAACAAAAACATTTTTATATTCAAAACACTATTTCTATTGTCTTCATTGTGTTTGTTGGTGAGTAAAAAATATATACACACACACATGCATACACTGTAAAAACTATATATAAATACATCTTTTTATGTGCAGTACAATATTATATTTTAACTAGTGCACAGATTCAGCCATATCTGTTGAATTTAGGTTAGAGTACTATCCTTTCATGAGCTAAATACTTCAAAGTTCTTAAGTAACTGGAGGCCTTGTTTGGTTTCAAAGGATCTTACCTTTAGTATATGCTGATTGATTCAGTAACTTTATATCAATGCTACATAATGAATTGTTGATAATTTGTTATTTTATAAATTATTTTTCAAAAAGTAAACACATCTGACCTGAGTTTCTTTTATTGTTGAATGTGCTGCCCAGTCTTCTTTTTTTTTTCATAAAAGAAAATGGAAAATGTCAATAAGCAAATGCTCGGCACTGCTTTGACCCACAGTTACTTTCGGAACTGGATAAACTATAGTTTATTCTCAGTACTTTGTTTGTACTCGTATTGAAGCGGTGTGATCTTTTTTTATTAGTATTTTAATTATCAACTGCTATGAACTACTGTGCTTTGAAAATGTAGAGTTTGATGGTTGAATGCTTAGTACCATTTATGTTTCTTTTACAAAAAACCCTTCACAACTATGGTTACTGACCTCGGAGTGCCTGAATTCAGATGTGTGGTCCAGAAGGGCTTTGAGTAACTCTGTTGTGCTAACTTGCAGATACTACTGACAGTAGATTGGTAAGAATTATCTGCCATGAAGTAAAAGGTAACAGTAATTACATTCTGATTTTCTTTAACTGTGTGAAATTAGCCATTTCTAGAATCTAAATGAGAGACTTGGAGAAGTCGAAGGCTCACACTTAGTTCAGATGTGTAGGGACAAAATGCTGAAACATGCACCTGCATATTTTGTAAAATCTTATGCTGCTGTGTTTCACTTTAAGCAATAGACTTTACTTTATATGCAGCAATGCAAAATCAGTTTATTCAACATCTTCCAGTCAGAAATCACTGTAGAAAAGGAATGTACAATACTCAGGGAGTTCAAAAGAATGCACTTAGAAAGGGACCAAAATCACCCTAAATTTCCTACGTTACAAATAACACCTACTTGCCTAAACTAAGTTTGAAATAATTGATAGAATTTAAAACAACATGTAAAACTCCTCATACTTGTATTTTGATGTTTTTGTAATATGTTCTGAACTGAGATATGAGGTTTTGGTGCTGTATGGCAAGTAGGCAGGTTTTGGGTTTTTGTTTTTTTTTTTTTTTTTTTTCTAATTAGAACTGATTTATTCATTTTTTTTCCCATATGTTTTAACAGAAAGAGAGAATGTATGCCATCATAGCCGTAGTGATGTTATTTACACCAGTAGTGACTGACCAAATGATATTCAGTCTTCTGATGCAGACTGGTTTGTATTTAAATTTAAGTATTTTTTAATCAAAATCCAGTTTACTGAATTATAAATCTAATTTACTTTCTTAATATCTTAATTTAAAGCTGGTGTGGCTTACAGTAAAATCTCAGTTTCACTGTGAGACTTGTATATGCAGTACCCTGCATGGGTGCAGAGATAAACTGACTCCAGTAGGTGCTGCCTTTGTGCAAGTAAAAAGGTTCTACTCTACATAGTTCATAAAATATTGAGGCAGCAGAAACAAACAAATCTTTTAAGTTGCTTTTATTATTTTTGTCACCAGCTTGTTTCTCGGTAAGTTTATGGGGCAGCAAAAACTAACCCTGCTTGAGTAGGCTTTCATGGGCATGTACGTGTAGTATGGAGTAGGAGTACTTCACTTTTATCTAGGGCCAGTCCAAATGGACATGGTTCTGGATATCTGGTCTTCCATGATTCAGGTGTAGTAAAGAGACATGGCCAAGACATTATTAAAAATAATGTTAAGGATGGGAGTATCGCGAGTTACATTTTTGAGTCTGCATTTAAAGCACCTTCTGAAGTTGTGTGTGCTAAGCGACTGCCACTGAAGTCATTGGTGAGTATTGACACTTGAAGCATGAAGAACCAGTTCATTTTTAGGTGCTCTGCTTTTAAGTTCATGTTTATCTTCGGGTGCCCAGTTCTGAAAGATCTTGTTTGGAATTGTCATAGTAATTATTGAGTGAAACTCTGATTTGAACTGTTGGTTTTGAGTTCTCTGAAGTTGTGTCTCTATTGAGAAGCTGGCTGTGACCTTATGAGCATTAGGAATTATTGGAATTTGCTTGGGTTTAGAACATGTGGGGGTATGTGAGAATGTTTTGTTAATTTACATTTCTACCATGCTTTTTATTGTTTCAAATATGAAATATAAAATTAGCTTACAGTCTCTTTTCCGTTGCAGTGGAACTTCTGAGGCAGTTTTTTTTGTTACTTTATATATCAGAAGGATATTTTCTTTTTTCTTTTCAGTTGAAAGTTTCTGTATTTAGCTCCAGATAATTTTGTGTTTAAATAAAAACAAAACTAAACTGGCTAATAAGAATTAACCTATTACTATCAAATTTTGAGCATTATGATGAGATTAATATGTATTTTAAAAACATTTAAATGCTTCTCATTTGTCAAGGAAAAGGTAAGTTACAATCTTTGATTAGTAAGTTTGGGGGGGTTGTTTCTTCTGTTCCCACCCCACCCATAATGAAATACCAGCAACGCTGATCTCACGCACATCTTTAAAATTTGACACATGACCTGATTTTAAACAGCAAGTGTACTTGCCTTTTCTTAAAAGGTGGGCGTAGTGAGTTACAGTCTACAGGGTTGGAGGGGTTTTTTTTCACATTTATAGCAAAAATATATCACCTTCATGTCTTAATTTAGCAACTAGCTTCAGGAGGAAATTTTGTTTTCAAATGAGCCAGAATGGACAAAAAGTACTCCTGTAAAGGGGTTGGACACTGCCAATTCCCATTCTGCATGCTGCTATATCTGTTTCTAGGGGACACAGAACCTTTTTTGAAAGTACTGCATAAGGAAAAAATAGCTTTTTTTCCCCCACAAAATATTGTTAGTAGATTCATAGTGAGAGATATTAGATGGCAAAAAATATTTTTTTTACTTTTTTTCCCATTGATTCGGCTGGAGGATGGCAGTACTTCGTTTTACAAAGGCTCTGCTATTTCAGAAAGCGCTGCTAGCAAGAGGGGCTAGTGGCAGTGCATGAGCTATCCGGCCACCTGCTTTTATGTTACTTTCTTGTGAAAAGTGTGAGGCCCTACTTTCTGCTGTATGAGAGCAGTCCTGCTGTAACTAGCACAAAGGGTTTGTAACTTCAGTATTTCTCTGGTTTCTGAGATTTGCAGCCTTTTTTTTCTTGAGGACCTCCTGCATTATGAACCCAAGTGCTGTGTTTTTTTCATGCTGATCATATGGTAACTGCTTGCATCAGGGATGAAGCTTCACTTTGCACTCGGGAAGCAAAGGATAAAATTCAGCAGGTACAAATTCAAATAAGTTTAAAAAGAGAAACATTGCTTAGCTCATTATGTCCGTTCTTTTGCAAAAGGAGGGTAAGCATTATGGGGAGATGCTAATGACTCTTTAAAAAATAAACTTCAAGCTTGTGTCAGCATTCATATGACAAAGTCTTTTTAGAAATAGTTGCATTTGTAGAGGTATTTTGCCTTTTTAACCTATTTTTTCCTTAAAAACAATTAAAAACTGGTGAATTGGGCCCCTGATTCTTCTAACGCTTCAAATGTGTGCTTCACATATATGAACAGTCCAATATAAAGAAAACAGAAAACTGTAAGGTACTTAAAAGAAAGCATAACTGCAAATGTTATTAAACCTGTCTTAAGTGTTTATAGGGTTGGAGGCATCAAAGAAAACTTCCATTTTTCTCTCCTTCCATTAATAAAAATATTCCTGGTGAAGTTACTTGAATAAGCATGGTCCATCACATGTGGCAGGGCTCACTGAAGGAGAGTGGGAAAGAATATAACTGGAAAGCATGAGTAATGTATTTAAAACAAAGCTTGCTGATGTCCTGTAGCTAACATTTTGAGATTTTAATGTTTGTAAAACAACCTGAAGCTGCTTAAAATAAATACTAATGACTACTTTTGCATCTATATACTATTTTTGAAAGTTGGTGGGTAACTTTAAAATTTCCATTTGTTTTAGATAAACTTCATAGTTGTATGTGGCAGGTGGCAGAAAAACTGACTTGTTTTGAGCACAGTTTTCCTGGATTTCGCTCTACTAATTTTTTTTTTTCCTGGATTCACAAATTTCAATTAATGCCTATATAGTCTTTTAAAAATACCTTTCAAAGATCAATTTCAAATACCTTTGGATTAATATTAATTGGGTAGCTAGGGGAAAACCACTTCTATTTGCAGATGATAGTTTTTATTTATGGCTCTGGTAGAAAACCTTATTGTAAGTCTAGAAAATACAGTGTTATGTAGGACTTTGAAGTTAGCTATACTTAGGGGGCTTTTATTACCTCAGTGGGACCCACCTAACTTTTCTGTCAGTTCTGGGAACAGGTGAAGGGAAGAGTGAGCTATGTTTTTATTTTAAATATTTTTCCCTATATATTGTTATTTTTTTAGATCTTTTTAAAAATAAATTATATGCTAGAGATTGCAATTCCATTATAGTATCCCACTTGGTTCCAGTGTACAATATCAGATTGTTTGTATTGAAAAGAATGTATTTGATAAGTATTTGATAAGTTAACAGGAAAAGTTGTTTTCAAACTGTGCTGTGTTTGTGTCTAGCAATTGGAAATACTTTTCCTATAGAAAATTAAAACTATATATATATGACCTCATATGTACATTTGGATTAACTGTCTAATGACTACCCCAGAGCTGCTATAAACTTATCTGAATAATTTAAGAATTGTCTCTTTTTAACTGTTTTGTCTTTTTTTTGGCAGAAGGTAATTTTCCCTAGCTGTGGATACAGTATGCTCAGACTTGCCTATGCGTTCTGTTCGGTTTTTTTAACTGAAAAAAAAAATGTATAAATTGTGTATAAAGAAAAATGTAAATAAAATATTTTTAATCTTTAAACACTCTTGTGTAAACTTTATAATACTGAAAGTTTAGTGGATTATTTTCTACACGACCTCAGAGTTTACTCAGTTAAGCAAGTCTTAAAAAATGTGTTGCTATAATTCAGAATGTTGTGTTAAAGTTATCCCAACAAGAAAAGTTGGATGCTGTCAAACTTGCAATAGTGTTCTGAGTTGACGTGGTGCCAAGGCATGACTTTCATAAATTTGGTGTTAGTCAGCAGCCAGGAGAAGAAACTGTTCCCCACTAGCAAATACATGGAATTGAAGGCTCTGAGACAACACGCGTTTACCACAGACGCAGACTTTGAAGTGCCAGAAGTCCAAGGGCTTTACATTTCCCGTAACAAGAAGAGAGAACATCATTTCAGCATTAAAGTGTCAGATCAGAACAACATTCAGTACCAAGGTTGGGACGGGCCAGGGGCAGGGGGAGAGGGAGCAGGTAAAACAGGAGGTTATGATCTTTTTTTTTTCCTCAAGCACGCTGATGAAAGCCTTCCTTGTCAGTTCCTTGCCACACTTTTCCTTCTCTCTGACATTGTTTTTTGGCAACTCTCTTACTGTCAGTTCAAAGCCCCTGGTTTAAAAATCTACTGTCAAGAATGTTTGAAAATAACTGTAGTCTCTTTTTTTTCTTTTAATATTGAGGTCAAAAGTAGCATTTCAAATCTATTTTAATACTTAGAATGACTTAAAACTTTATTTGCTTGAAATAGCCTTTTTCCCCCCTCCTCATTTAATAACTTGACTTCATCCTACACTAGGTATACTGTTTATTGGGAGAATGCTGTGTATTAATTTGTGCTGGTCCCAGTAGGATGCATAATGGGACGAAGGGCCTCTCTTAGTTGTGGTATGTCCCCATTTCTTAGTTCAAAAGGAGACCAAATTTATTAGACTGATACAGTGGGAGAGAAGATGACAGCAGTATTTCCACTATGTTAAGTTTGTTATTTAAAGTTATTTTTGCTCACCTTTTTAATTTGCCTTCTCTGCAAGCCAGGTTGCGATTTTGGCAATTCCTTTCTTCCATGATACTACGCTGGCCAACTTGACTTACTTGTTAGTACCTCTGTAGTTGATAAGGAATCTCAAATAATGGTTCTATTATTTCACTAAAGAGACCTCTCACATTTTATCTGGTTCATAATTGGTGATATCAGATTCTTCACTTTCTGGAATATGTGGCTATATTTTTGGGAGTAGTTCAGTCATCTGTGTTCGCTTGTTTTGTGTCAGCTTGGCAAAGAATTTTTTCAGTTAATTCCTTCCAGAGTCTTTGATACAAGTTATCCACCCTTGTTGACTTGAAATTCTTGATTTCAACAGATGTTCCCCCTTTGTTACAGATTGGAGTTTTGAGTTTGTGTTTTGGGTTTGTTGGGATTTTTTTTTTTCCTGATTCCATGAGCTTCATCATATGGAAAGGAAAATTTTTGCTTTGGGGGTGGCACAGGTTGTCTGTTAGTTCTGTACTTTTTGAGCAACCTGTTCCAGTGCTTCACCACCCTCACTGCAAAAAATTTCTTCCTTATGTCTAGTCTAAATCTACACCAGTTTAAAACCATTATCCCTTGTCCTATCGCTACAGGCCCTACTAAAAAGTTTGTCCCCATCTTTCTTCTAGGCCGCCCTTAATTACTGAAAGGCTGCAAATCTTTGGCTGTTTCTCAATAACTTATCATGCAAGATGTCACACAGCGTGTAGTGGTACACACTGCCTCCTCCAGCTGGTCTGTGTGTGAGTGGTTGGGTCCTGTGGACCTCACTGTGACTCTTCTCACTCTGTGTGTGTAGATACTGTTAGAAACATTAATGTGTGATTTCCTAACAGCTAAAAAGGAAGACACTAGAACACTTTCAGTAATAGACTGTAATAATCATGTAATGTATATATAGTAAGCATCTAATACGTTCTACTTCTCATTCATGGGATAGCTACATCATGTGCCCTAGTAGAAAGTAAAATAGAAATTAAAGCCCTTCAAAAATGATCATCCTAAAGGTCAGTTATAAGTAGCAAAGTAAGCTCAGCGTGTCACTGTTGGTTACTGAAGAAGCTGCACAGTAAAAGATGGCATGTGTGCCTTTAACTGGAAATTATTTGGTAGACCTCGAAACTGCAATTCAGGTAAAAAAGGTACTACATGTAATATTTATATTTATGAAGATACTGATGTCGGTACATTTATAGGCAAATAAGGTAAAGATATTCACATCATCTTGCTAAGAAATCAAGGATTACTGTGAAAACATTTTTAAAGGTAAAAATATTTGATGTGCTAAATACCTAAACAGACTGGCAACAGATGCTACTAGACCTTTCACATTTTAGCCTCAGTTGATTTCCAAAATGTATCCAGCTCAACTGAAATCCAAGATGCATTTAAATTTTGAAAGGAGTTGGGACTTTGTTGCGATGGGTGCTTAAGAGCATCCAAAAAATATTTGTGTTCTCATTACTACTAGTAGTGATCTGTGCTTTAGGAGATGATTGCTGCACCACCTATTAGCTGCCATGTCTGATGGTAGTGTCAGCAACTTATTAAGAGAAAAATTATTTGTCGGTGCTGGAAGGGAGTAACTGAAAAATTTGGAACTAGAGCTCCTGATGGCCGCAGTGAGATGTTGCAGATTTGAATTAGGGAAGGAGCGTTTGGATGTTTAAGCATGGCAATACCGAAAGTGGAACTAGATGCCATTGGATTACACTGGGTTGTTTTTTTTTTTTGCATTATATGTTTCTCTGTTCTACCTGTCCCCTGTCTTAGAATGTAGGATCTTTATTTGAAAAGCACTGAGTATATTTTGGGTGCTGTCAAAATATTATAAAGCTGATGAGACAGCACGTGCTGGAATTCAAGTACTGGTTTATCCCAGATGTGAATGCAGTAACGCCTCTGCTGCAATTAAAGGTAGTTCAGTGGGAAAGCAGAAAGAGCTCTGCAATGGCGTCTGTCCTTAACGTTCAATTTACTTCCTGAATGTATTACTTCAGACCTCATAGCTGCCAAAATAGCACCTCTGACAAACGTTGAAAAAAGACCCACCTCAAGTATGAAAAGCAAAAGCACAAGGTAAGTTTCTCTCCGAATAAAACAGTATTGTTAAATTAAAATATCTGTTCAACCCCCCCCCCTTTTTTTTAATTAGGGATTGAATAATGTAGAAAGAATGAAATAGGATTCTTACAAATATACAAACTATATTGCCTTCTTAAAGACAACGGGGAAAGGTCCATCATCACACACTCCTGCAAAACCCAGTTCAATTAGCTGTTTTACAAATACATGCTAAAAGTGATGGGAACATGAGAAATGGATCTGGAGACTGACCTAGAAAAGCTGTATATCTGACGTGTCACCTCCAACTGTGCTTTGTGCCGGGTATTTAGAAAACCAGGCTCACGGTGTTAGGGGAAGCTGCTTAACAACTGAAAGCACAGTTTATTGGAGCCCTTGTGGAAGAGAGATCTGCCAAAAAGCATTCTTTTAACTTAAAAAACAACACCAAAAAAAAAAAAAAAAAAGCTGTAAGAGGCAGAGAAGCAGCTTATTTTATAAAGATTTTAAAAATCAGTTCTAAACAGGCTAGCAAAACTGTGTTGGCAAGTCATGGTATTAAAAATCATTTTAGAAAAGGGTGCATAGAATAATATTTTTTAAACACAAATTTGTCTTGAAGGATAAGATCAAAATAAGCTATCCTCTCAGAATTGTTTTCCAGTGATCGGTGTTCAGTAGGTAACTGCACTGATATTTAATGGGCAGATGTTACAAATTCACATTTTAACAGGTATGTGCAACATATCAGTTTTTTTTCCTACTGTACCTATAAATGTGTGGCAAATTTGTATTGCTAGTAAAGGACTGTTCTTATTTCCTGACAAAAAAAAATGAAACTGTAAATAAGCAATCTAATACAACATTATGAAATCTCATACTGTAATGGCTAAGGCAAAGGATTAGAGATCAAGTTTCTTAAATTGTATTTCTGCCTGGACAGAATATGAATACAGTTTTAGAACTATGGCAACATGTTCAAGCTTCTCTGAGCTGCAGTTTTCTAAAGGAAATATTTATTTCACAAGTATTTAGAAAAGCCAATTACTAAGGAAAGGGAAATACACTGGCATGCAAGATAAAACTGAAACTTGCTATAGGTTCTTGCATTAGAAACAGCCAGGAGTCAATCATGCCAAAGCTCTTTATTGTGTGTCCTCATCATCAGAAACTTCAGCTGCTTTTTAAGTCTATCTGACAATGTTCTGCACTGTGCATAATCCATTATGGCATGTATTTTCGTTGTCCCAGGGAAATCTTGCTGAGACAACCTTCTCAAGAGTTATTCCTGCCACCAAAGTGATGCAGGGCCTTCATCCAGATTACTGGTAGACTGTAAGAGAACAATACACCTACATGAAAGTGAATAATTTGTATTGTTCTTCCCTATAAAAGTTTTTTACATTTTGCTAGATCAGTTGTATCAATCACTTTAAAGATGAAGTTCCACATTAAAGAAAAATTGCACTGAAGATGCTGGATCTGATAAAATTGTTAGGTTTAAAAAATTTTATAAAAGAATTATCTGTTCTTCAGATATTTGTGTAACATAATTGTATCAATAATTGCTGTGTAGTCTCTGAATAGAAATTGATCACAAATATATGTATTTGTAACATATAGACCATTGTATGTCCAGAAACAACTGGAATTTTATTTACTCTTCATGTACCAAACTTAAAAAAAGAATGTACTTGAAATATTCTCGTGTCTGTCCTCTGTAGAACTGGGAAGCAGCCAGTCCCACCCACAGCCTGGGACGTAGCTTTGGTTGAGACCTGACCAGAGCAGGCAGCGTTATTCACCTCAGTGCCGTCACTCCTCTTGTCGGCTCTCCTGTCATTTTGAGCTTTGAGTATTTTCTGTCTCTGGCTCCTTGAGGACGAATAAAACACATCAAGAAATGCGACTGCTTTGTGAGCTACCCAGTCATGCTCTCAAAAAGCTGCTGTAAAATACTGCAAAATCATTTTCCACAAACATTTGCTGCACCGTGGCTGCCTGTTTTCCACAGGTACAGCCAAAGCAGACTGCAAAGGTGAGAGAGGCCTATGCACGTTCTTCACCCATCTGTCACTTATGTACGCTTTAGATAGAGTTCTTCCTTGCTGAAGAAGGAATCTTTGTAACCAAACCTGTAATCACGGAAAGTGTTTCTGCAATCTTTCACTGTAGCATAATCTTTTTCATCTGTTACCCTGTGGGTTTGGTACTGAAGCCCATCTTGTACCATTTGCTCATTGCATTTCCAGTATCACATTAACTTGCAATCATCAGCTGCTGCCTGTGGAATACAGCAGAAAAATATGATAAAGCTTTAAAAAGAAAAAGTTGTCTTATTTCACCTCAAATTGCTCCTAGCAGTAATCCAATGTGCCAACAAACAAGAAAGGCTATCTGCTGATTTTACGAACAGGTTGTTGAGAAGCATTGCCCAATTCTGCAATGCGATGGTTAAACACCCTCATTAGTCTGGAAAATACTTGTTCCTGATATAGCTGATTCTATGAGGTCTGTAAAGAGACTGCAATAAAGAAATGTGGGAATTTTGGTTTAGAAGGAACAGCAAAAATTACGATCACAAAGAAAATTTAAGATTATAAGAGGGTGTGTATCTCGTATGTCTGTCCATAATACTCTTCCCAATTAAATAATTGCTACCATGTTCTTCAAGCGAGCAACCTGATCTAGTCAGGGATGTCCCTGCTCCTTGCAGGGGGGTTGGACTAGATGACCTTTGAAGGTCCCTTCCAACTCTAACCATTCTATGATTCTATAAGTGCTTTACCTTTTACATAAAAAATATTTTTTACAGTTTGTTTTTTTTTCCCCAGAACTAACGGAATGTATTCTTCATATTCTAAAAGCAATATTAACTATTTGAAATTACTACAATTAGGAGGGTCACACACACAACCTGAGAAAACTCATAAAGAGAGGATCCATATTATTTTCTTGGTGTTCTTATGTGTGTAAATTAGGAGTGTAGGCTTCTCTCCCCATGCTAGGGTCGGGGGGAGGAGGTGATAGAGAGCACTTCAAAGCAGAGTTTGAGTGCTGTGAACTCTCTGGTGGAGTCTACGTCCAGTCCATCCTGAGGCAGCAGAAGTTCCTATGAGGTTTCAAAAGTCAGGCAGCTTGCATCACTCCTTCTCCCCAAGTCCTGACAGAGTGGCCCCCCAACAGAACTGTGATGGCGACTGTATGGCATATCCTGTAGAACCTGCGTTTTCCATATCTAACAGTTAATCTGAACAAAGAATACAGACAAATGTTTTCAATTATCCTTGCATCTGAAGCTTCAACGCAATTTGTCATTGCTACCTAAAAATTAATAGTATTCAGGAAAAGCAAGTCACTTTTTTGCATTTGAAATCTGTTCTTATGTGATCAAGTTCAAGTATGAGGGTAAATATCTTACAAAATGTTAAAAATAACAAGTACTGAGATTCTAGGAACTGATCAGAAAATGATGACACCTCATTTGATAGATATTTTATTCTTTTTCAGCTAATGTATTTGCTGCCTTGGCCTTGAGTGTTGCGAAAGATCTTAAAGACATTGAAAGGCGGAAACTCCTGACTAGCAAATCTGAAGAAGCACAGAAGCAGTTAATTAAGTGACAATATGAGAACAGATTTCTCATTATTTAAATCAGAACAGAATATTGCCTTGGTTTATGTTATCTGACAGGAATTTAGTACTCATTATTTCTGGTGTTTTTCTGCCACTGAGTAACAAGTCAGACAGCATAGGGTGTATAGGAGACCCTTGCTCACAGCAGATGTGAGTGGAAAAGAACATGCTCCTGTCCAACGTGTGCAAGTGAGCTGCAGATGCCGTGTCCTCGGCTGCAGAAACCATGGAGTGTTAAGATATGCGGAAAAGTGTAGTTTTATTGGTTTTAGTTTAATATTTTGAGGTTAGAAAGGCATGGAACCCTATCTTGATCTTGTATTCTACTGGCATTGAGACAGCTCTGAATCATAGAACGACAGAACGGTTTGGGTTGGAAGGGACATTTAAAGGTCATCCAGTCCAGCCCCCCTGCAAGGAGCAGGGACATCCCCAACCAGATCAGGTTGCTCAGAGCCTCATCCAACCTGGCCTTGAATGTTTCCAGGGATGGGGCATCCACCACCTCTCCGGGCAACCTGTTCCAGTGCTTCACCACCCTCACTGTAAAAAATTTCTTCCTTATATCCAGCCTGAATCTCCCTCCTTTTATTTTAAAACCGTTAACCCCTCATCCTGTCGCAGCAGGCCCTGCTAAAGAGGTTACACATGAGCATGGGCTGCCCTTGCTTTTAGTACTAAAGTCGATAGGCCTCTCCTCCCCTAGCCTAAACGGGCCGTTGTGCCTCCTTTCCCTGAACCTGACCGTTAACAGCCGTTGCCCCTTTTTTTGTCACCTCTTCCCTCCCTCCACCTCAGCGGCCGCGGAAGGGCTGAGGGCGGGGCCACGCGTGGCGGGAAGAAGCCCCGCCCCCCTCCGCGTTGCCAGGTTACCGCTGCGCCGGTGGGTGGGGCCTGCTCCCAGCGGCCCCCGTCTCCCCGGCGTCTTCCTTTGACGTCAGCGCGCAGCGACGCGGGCGGCGTTCACCCCCCGTTGCCCCGCTCGGCACCGCCATGTTGAAGGTGAGGTTTAAGCGTCGCCGCTTCCCTTCAGGCATCGCCGCCGCGGTCCCGGTTTGGGGCCGTGCAGCGGGACGCGGCGGTTCCCCGCCGAGGCGGTGCGGTGCGGTGCCGGGCCGTTGTGGTGCCGTTGGTCTGGGGGTGCCTGCGTGGGGCGAGGCCGGCAGAGGGCGGCCCGGCAGCGCGGACGGAGGGGCCCCGGGCTGAGGCGGCCGGTAGGCTGGTGCTCGGGCCCGGGAGGGCCCCCGTTTCTCCCGCCTCCCGTTTTAAAGCAGATTTTTGTTACTCGGTTGAGAAGACAGGGCAGCGAAAACCCTGGCGTTGTTACCGGCGAATGATTTTTTTTTTTTTTCTTTCCCACATTCCATCTAAAACTGTTCTAAAAATCTGTGTTGTCTGGTGGCCGCTGTACCCAGGGTATTTTGTCCGTAACTCTCAGACAAAACTCTTAGTTTCACTCTTGTGGCAGCTGCATAATCTCTCTTTTTTTTTTTTTTTTTTTTTTTTT
>WHYT01012795.1:33142-66336 GCA_009806455.1 Tetrax tetrax | reverse complement strand
TTTTTTTTTTTTTTTTTTTTTTTTTTTTTTTTTTTTTTTTTTTTTTTCATCTCTTCTGTTTCTGTGCTGTACTGCAGGATCTCTGCCGCCCTGCCTTTTGCTGTTTAAAATCCAGCCGAGTCCTCGGGCTTGAAACAAAGCAGCGTGTCCTGGAGATGTCTGTGCACGTCTTTGGGTTTCCTCCTCTGACGGCGCTGGTTAAAGGCAGCGCTACCTTGCGCGCTTTCTCCTGGGTTTAATTATTGTCTCGGTGACTGGAGCCGCAGACTTCAGCGGGGACTGAGGAGTTCAGCCTCAATTAAAAACCCTCTTGTGCCAGGCAGATAGCGGCAGGCAGCCCTGCTATTCTCAAGTGTCTCCAGCAGTCCGTCCAAACAGCATGTGACCGCTGCAGTTGAGAAATCTGAGTAGGCAGAAAGCAGTTTCTGGGATAAACCTTGTGAGTGCTTCTCTAAATAGCCTGAAAGGAAGGTTTTGCTTTCCGCAGCCGCTCTTGGTCCTTGAGCCTGGTCAGAATTTTAGGTGGATTACTAAAATCGTTATGAAATATTGCTAACCTCTGATCTTCAAAAAATCACAAGATTCTTTTTTTTCTTCTTTTTGATGCTGCCTCTGGTGTGTTTGAACTTAAAGGATTTGCATTTTCATGTCGTTTCAGGCTTAATTGTAAGTACTGGGACCTTCCTTGCTTGCAATTTCAGCTTTTTTGTATTTTTCCAGCAGAGCTGCAATCACCGCGCCGTCGGTGACCTCGTGTTTGACCCTTCGAAACCTCTCGGGCAGCCCGGCAAACAAATGCGCTGTGAGAGGAGCACATGGGAGCAGCCTGAGCCATTACGCTGGTCAGTCATTGACCAGGACTCTTGTTTTTCTTCCTTTGAAGATCCGCTTAATCATTGGCATCGCGACCCCTGCTGCGCTGGGCACCTGGAGGGGTTCGCCGGCCGCTCCCCGTGACGTCCCGGGTGACGTGGGAGATGGCAGGGGGGCTTTAGAGAGTCCAGTGCTGTAATTGGGTTTTACTGGGGAAGAGATTGTCATTGATATCCCTGGGATTTGGCATCTATATAAATACACGAGCCAAGCTCTATTTAAGTGTGTAGGTTCATGTCAGTTCATTTGCCTGGGAATAGGGTAGGGAGCGTTCCACGGTTGTGGTCTTTCCGTATAATTTCTGTTCCCAGTATAAAACATGGATGCTGATGAGGTGGGATTTGCTGAGCGTAAATCCCTGTGGGTTCTGGTGCAGCTGGGTGGACGTGGCTGATTTCAAGCCTTATTGGGATAAAAACTACGTGGCTAAAACTGGTGCTCTCACACTGACAGAGACAAGCGCCCATGGGCCTGGGTGCTGTACAGGTGACAAAGTTTGTGAAGCAGCTTTGAGATCGCAGGGTTGTGAGTTGGTTTTCCGCCCTTGTTTACCTTGATACCCCTGGGTGACACTGAGCGTTCGGGAGATGCTGCGGAGTTCAGTGCTGCAGCTGAATTCACACAGGAGAAGTGAGAAAAGCTGCTTTTTGTTGAGGAGAAAAGTCCATATCAAATGCTTGTGATCCTTTCAGCTTGTGGTTTGGAAAACAGGAGAAAATTCACAGCTAGGATTGATGGGCATGTGAAGAGAGGTAAGGTCCTGGTGTTCTCTGGGTCTTGTTTTGTGGACTTTCTTGTCCTTCACATGTTTGCTGATGTATTGGTGGAACTGGATTTTATTGGGAAAAATGTGGTTTGAACGGGTATCTTCAATTCACTCTCAATTTTTTTGCCTAAGGGCAATTTTAAGCTTGGTTTCCAGGAGCATCCCTGCTCTTGCTGTGACACTGGTCCACTCTCCCTTCCCAGAGTGGCACGAGGGACGTCTCTGCAGAGAGCAGCCTGTTCCACGCTCGCTGTGTGCTGAGCAGAAGCCGTGAAAAATGTTGTTTGGATGACGGTGATTTGGGGTAGCTCTAGAAAAATCATTTTCTGCTGGTGGACAGTTGCAAACTGTTTCCCTCCACCCCCCCGGCCCCTTCCCCAAAACAAAAGAAGAGATGAAAGGATTCATTAGGAATTATTCACTCGGCTCTGCCGCCTGTCTGAGATCTGGCTGTCGACGTTCATCCCCCTGCTCGGGGCGGGTCAGAGGGCATCTCCCTGGGGAGGATTTGCTGTTGACTGAATTGCACTCTGTCATTATCCCGCTGGATAACGAATGCCGTGGCCTCATTGGCAGTGGCTTCAGAAAAAGCACGGTCATCTGCCTGCGGCCTTGAGGCGAGAGGCGAAAAACCTCAGGAGAGCCGGCGCGGAAAACCTCATCTTGTGGGAAAGACGCGGGATGGACCGAGGCGGTTCGGCACGGCGGTTTGCTTGCTTGCGTGGTGCTGGACAGGTCTGTAGCTGCTCTGACATCAGCGTTATCCTGCTCTTCCTCAGGAGGTGGGGGGACAAACCAAGAGGGTTTAAAGGACAAAACCTCTTCTGATGGGGTGAAACTTGTTAGGTTTGCTCCCATTTTCCTCGGTGGAAAACGTAGCATGCTTCTGACACAGTTTGAGATCTTTTAATGAGTTTTAAACCAGCTTGTTTTGTTTTGTTTTCACATAGATTTCCTGAAAGAAAAACATACAAATCCCCCTGAGCTAATTGGTGTGTGATTGGCATTCAGCTGCTACCTTGGAAGTGCTTTTCCAGCAGCTGATCTGAAAACAGCCTTTCCCAAAGTGTTAGAGGTTGTCAGTCAGTGGAGTGATGTTTTGTTTGATGGGCTGTGTCTTTCAAGTTGGAGTGTCATAAAATACTGAGAGACATGTGAAAAAGACCCTGATGGAGAGAGGTGATCAGGGGGATGAACGTCTTGGTAGCTGGAGGTGAGTATGGAACAGTTGTGGCTGTCGGAGCACGTTGGGCTGACTGAGGAAGTAGACAGACCTGAGGAAAGTTTACATTTTAAGCACCAGTTTCAGATGTTGCCTACCACCTCCTCCCTTGATCTTCTGGCAGCCACAGGTGTAGAAGGGCCCAAGGCTGTGCCCTTCCAGCATGTGGCTGCACGTCGCCCAACAGCGTGGGGCTGGCCAGGTACAGCCCTGTGAAGTCAAGTATTGAGCTTCAAACCTTGGCCTCTGCCTTTGGGGTAAACTGGTTCCCTGGAAGATGCTGTGATAAAACTGCTGGCCCAGGTAATTTGCATCCTGATGGCGAGCAGCGGAGAGGAGGGTAGGAGTTTGTGTCTCTGCTTATTGCTGTCATCCGTCTTGCGATCAGAAATTTATGAAATGGCCTTTTGTGTTCCAGTGCAGCGTGTGTGAGCGCATAGCTGAGTGGTTAGCAAATACATCCAGTTGCTGGATCGGATCAGATCCCTGTCTAACAAATGTATGCGGCGTTGGTTCACGCCTGGATGTCCTGACAGGGCAGTGCAGGAGGAGGGGGACTCAGTCAATTTTAAATCTTATACCCCAAGCAGAGTAGTAATTGCTTGAAATCACTGTAATTGTGCTGCTAGCATTAAAAGATGTAATAAAACAAAAAAATACAGCTGCCTGTAAAATTCTTGTTGCTGTAGTCCAGCGCACAGTGTGTGGGACTGGTCTTGAATCCGTTTAATTGCTTTTGAGGGTCTGATCCTCCAGATCTTTATCGCTGCAAGAAATCCCCCTCAGAAGGGCGGTGGTCTTCGGGCTGGCGTTCAGCGCTGCGGTGCGTGACGAAGTAGCGTTCATGAACTGGGGCAGAAGTAGATCCCTTTATTCAGGCAGCCCCGTATAAGCCTTCAGTACTCTATGCTAGGCCCCAAATTTGCCTACGTTATAAATAAGTATGTGGCTGCATGCTTGTGTGTGTTTCTTTTTTTAAGCTGAAGGCAACCCCTTAAGCTCTTTTCTGCAGGTCTGTTCAAGCTGGGGCATGGGGAATTCCTAAGAGGATTATCATGGTTTACTTGATACAGAACTTGAACTTGAGCAATGGCTTATCTTATCAGTGATAAAAGACATGGAAATGAAGTTTACGTAACCAAGGAGGCCTTGAACATGGCTTTTCTTTTTTTTTTTTTTCTTTTTTTTTCTGCGCTGGAATGACAGATCTGCTGAGTTTTTCCCTGCTCGCAATCGCAGTGTTTGTTATCTGGCGCGTCCTGCCCGGGTGCCGCTGGCAATCGTTTATTTCCAGCGCTATGTTTGGAGCGGTTCTTCAAGAAAAGAAAAAGAAAGAGGTGGAGGGGGAGGGCTGCAGTGGCTTAGCAAGAGAGGCTGGGCCTTTGCTGCTTTTGCTGGAAAGCTGGATGTCTGGACTGGAGGGACTGGTGCCGATCGTGGCTTGGTGGCAAGCTTCTGCATTACACTGAGCTCGGCAGGTTATTTGAAGAACAGAGGACAGACCCACTTCACCAGTGGGGCTGGAAAGTCTGTTAAAGTTGAGTAAGCTTGACCCTGAGAACCAGCAAAGCCCTGGGAATAGGGAAAGATGCCCAGTCTCTTCCCAGTGAATTGGAAAAAAACAAACGAGTGGGGAGGGCCGGAATAATCTCTTTGGTGGCAGCTAGTAAATAACTGCAGACAAATGCCTGCTGCGGTGCTCCTGCTCCGCTGACCGATCGCTCGGATACAGGGTGGGACGCAGCAGCTGTACCTCCGCACGGGCGGTGAAGCACCCTGGCTGCCGCTTGCCTGAGCGTGGTGGCACGGCCGCGGTCTTACGGCTGCCTGACCCTCGTGCCGGCTACGCCTGCGTGGCGGGTGGGCTGAGCAGCGGTGCGTGCAGCAGGGCTGCTGAGCCGGACGGGCTGCGGCTGCCTCCTCGCCCCCGTCCTGCGCGTTGGAGCGGGAGATGCACCGTGCTGCAAGCAGCTATGTGACCAGGTGTCAGGAAGAAGAGAGGAACCCATCCACCCTGCCAGATTTCAGTGGGTTTGCTTGCCCTGGTGTCCTACACCTGCCTTCGCGGTGCTGCGTGGGAGGGATTTTATTTTTAAGCTCTCGCTGTCACAGATTGCGACGATGCCGCAGAGGTCCAGGCAGCGCCGCGCTTCCTGCAGAAGGACTCAGCAGACAGGCAAAGGCTGGCAGGCTGACAGCGCGAGTTAGAGGTAACCTTCAGGAAATGCCACACGCAGCCCACGCTGAGCTTTCTGGCCCCGGGCGCATACAGTATTTACACCAGACTTCTTGAGTTTCCCTGAAGGGTCTCAGCCTGCAGCTGCCTGTCTGTGCTCTGCCACCTGCCCCGTGTCCTCCTGAGCTGGCGCCTGAGGTCGGACCTGGCTGCCGGGCTCCTCTGGCAGCAACCCGCCGCGCTGGGGGGGCTGTCGACACCAACCCTTCCTCTGCGCGTGGCACGGAGGCATCTCTTTTCACATCCTAACAGAGATGCTCGTGGTGATGTGCTTTTGGAGCCTTGAGGAAAGCTACTGCCAAGTTTTCACCCTTGTGTGTGGCAGGGAATGAGCCGTTAAGTGCAGCACCTGCACAGCAGCTCCTTCTTGGAAGTGCAGGGGAGTTACACGGGATCAGCTCTTCTGTCGAAGCAGGTGTGTGGAGGTAAAAGCCAAAACCTAAGCCCTAAGATTTGAAAATTTTCCTCAGATTGTCTTGACGGTATTTCTCCATCCCACATGGGGTGGGAGAAAGGAAACGCGATAGTTATCTTGTTCTGGTAAGTGACGGCGCTGAACGGCGGCACCCGAAATACTTTGTGGTGACAGAGCTTGGACTGTGTAGGTGTGGGGAGGCTGCGCACCGCACTGGGACGTTTGCCCCGAAGGCATGTCAGGTATTTTCTCTGCTTCCTGAGAGAAAGGTATATCTGTATATATACCAGAGTTGCTATACACCGCCCTCAGAAATGGTGGCTCACGTGTCTTCTACAGACTGAGGAGTGACTCTGCCAAGCAGCCGGCTGGAGGTTGAGCCTGGGTTCAGCTGCTCCATCCACCCACTCATCCTGCTGCACGCGGTGCGCAGAAGTCATGCGGTTCCTCGATGCGGTGCTTCCTTCAGCGAAGGCTCAGCTGTCATCCCTCCCCAGTGGATCTGCCGGAAGAAGAGCAGAAAACTGCCCTCCTCCTGGAGCTGTGACCCTGCTTGGGGATGGCAGGAGCTTGCTGGTGCTCAGGGTTGGTGGAGTTACACTTCAGGATGCTCCAGAGCCTGTTTTGGCACATGCATTTTGTGGAGTGGGAAGCCTCCTTTCCTGCTACCTTCTGAGCACTCGATGTGTTGGAGGGGAACTCAGAGGGGCATTAAAATACCAGTTTATTATGGTTAATTTCCAGTAATGCTTATTCCACGAGAGATGCTGAGCAACTCGTTGCTTGGACTCGCTCAGTGGGGAAGAGCGGGACAGACTGCCTCAAGCTGGGGTCCTTTGGCTGCGTCGGCTCTGAATCCTCTGCCCCTCTGGTGTGGATTTAATTTCCACGGTGCTGCAAATGCTTCCCCAGTGCCCAGCTATCAACTGAAAAGCAGTGGGGAGGGGGGTGGTCCGCAGGGGGGGAATGGCAATGGTGGGGAATGACTTGTGGTCTCCATGGCAACCTCCAGATGATAAATGGATCAATGTGCTGTTCTGCACCATCTGAAACTCAAGCAGCGCTGGCTAAATCTGGGGGCTGCCTTTGCCTGCCAGACCCTGCTGTGGGGCCATTAGTGTGAGGCGGCTCGGCGCGGAAGCCTTCCCCCCGGCGTGCCTCCGGTAACGGGCGCTTGCCGTGTTTGCTGCAGGGTACGTGGGGGTTGTGTTGGAAACCCACGCTTGGTTCCACAGAGACCTGCAGGGTTTTGGGTGTCTTTAGTGCTGCAGCGCTGCGTTGGGGTTAGGTGCTCTTAACGGGCAACGGGCCAGGCATCCAAGTCCCTGGGATTTGGGGACAGTAAAGAGAAATTACTCGTTTCCCATCCAACACTTTTTAAAACCTCCAGCGCGTTCTGCACCAGCGCAGGGAGATTTGTGCTTCCCGTTCTGCGAGTTAAAGGCTCAGGATCCCGGACGAGGTTTGTGTTGGGTAAGGGCAGCTGCCTTTGTTCTTGCTTCTGGTGCTGTGCGTAAACAGAAAGTCCGTCTTCTAAGCTGCTGCTCCGGTTCTTTCACAGTGGCCAGATTTACTTAACAAAAGAAAATATTGGTCTTCCTCCACTAGATTTTGTAAAAACTTCTCTTGGTATGAAGTTTGCAATCCGCTGCTGTTTAAACAAGAGGCTTTCCCGTGCCAGGTCTCCTACGTGCTCTGGGGTTCCAGCTGAGGCTCCCCAGTTCTTGGCCAGGACAGGGGCTGGTGTTACTGGAGCCAGCAGAAGGCAGTGGCCGGCTTGGCCCAGCCGGGCGTGCTGCACAGCACTTCTTTGGTCCGTGCTTTTCCATCCCCACACTGGGATGATCCCAGGTGTCCCCCGGCGTTTTGAGCGCTGCAGATCTGAGGGGCCGCTTGCTTTCGGCAGCGCAGGCTGGCTGCGGCGTGCGGATCTGCGCAGGCGAGCTCTGATCTGAGGCGCTGCTCTTGCATCGGGGTGCATCAACGCATTTCCCTCACGAGGGGAGGAAAACTGTTGCTTTCCATTTCCAGGAGCCTGCAGAGATGAGTTGCCAGAGGCTGCACTTGAGGCTCGCGATGAAGCTGCGAGTACTTTGCAGAGCTCTGAAGTCTGAGTTTTCTGCCCAAACTTATATCTGAGATGAAAACTGGTATCTGCAGGGCTCTTCTCACCTTGAGTTCCAGATGCCTTTCGGGATGTTTGGAGGGACTCGGATTCCTCAGCCGAGTCTGTCTGGGCAGGGATGCGGGTGCATTTAATTTCTAATTCGTGGTGTTATGTTTGTAATTTGGGTAATGCAGGCAGGAAGACCCGCTGTCTGCAGCGGGGTGGAAAATCCCTGAAGTATGCTATGAAACCATTTCTCTGTTGTGGCTCTGCCTCTCCTGCTCTGCCTGTAACCTCCGGCGTGCCCCGCAGAGCTGTTAATGGCTGGTGGCCCGTAAGGCTTTCAGGCACCCGTTCTGCAGATCGCTGTGGCCGTTTATAAAGGCTCCACTGTGGGACAGCCTGGCCAGATACCCGAGCTCATAATTCCGTGCGGTGTGGCACTGAACTGGCCAAGAAATCTTCCATCTCTGTTGCCTTGCGAATAATTTATGGATCGCTTGACTCCAAGCTCATAAAAATCAATAACTCTTCTTGCTTTTTTTTTTTTTTCCCCAGCAGCAGCTTGGTTAAACTCTCCCATTCTTTTCAGCTGCTGATGTTGAAAGGCCATGGCTTGTCTGCTTACCTGAGCCGTGCTTTCTTTTCTCAGCACAATTGATCCAGGCTTTTGCACGGAGCAGTCTGTTGCTGTTCCTCACCAGGACATGGGGCTCAGGTTACCGCAGGAGAGCATCATCCTCCCTTATGCCTTCTCCACAGGCTGCTCCAAGTCTTTGCTGTTAAAACTCCTGCTCCAGGGCAAAGCTGCAGAGCTTGGAGAGGTCAAAATGTTTTTTATTTTCCGCTCGAGCACTGTGGTACCAGCCAGCAAGAGGTTAAAGCAGCTGCTGGGAGCGACTGGCAGTAGTGGGAGGCCTGTTCCTGCCAGCAGAACTGCAGCCCCCTTAGCCCAATAATTTGGATATGGATATGTTAATTTATTCCTGCAATTTCTAGGCCTGTCTCTGAACGCTGAAGCGCTCTGATGATCTTTGCTCCCTGTCAGGCTCGGAAACGAAGCCTGAAGTGTAGCAGTAACAGCTGTGCCCTCTGTGTTGGGTTATTATCCTTTCAGAATTTAATAACATGACACCCCTTTTTACTGGATAGCTCGTCCTTCCCTCTAGGAACAGATCGATACCAGACCTTGTATCTGCTATTTGGATGTAATTGCTAGTGTCAGCTGATGTCTGGAGCCGCTTCTCCATGCAGCCCTGGGAAGTGCGATGGGCGGCGGGGGGTGAGGATCTCGTTTCCAGGCTGGTGCTGCACCACATCCACAAGCTTGAAGTGAAGAAACAGTTTTGGAGAGAAGTTTTCACTGCTCCCTTCTCTTCGGGCTTGCATTTTGTGATACGTGGAAGAAACGGAGCCTCCAAAGGCAGTGGTGGGTGACTCTGTGTAGCCATGATGCTGCCTTGGGAGGGCTCCAAGGAAATGAAAGCTGACTGCTTAGTGATGGTCCTGGTTTGCGAAGCACACGGGTTTGGGGAGGTCAGCTGTCAGTGGAGGAAGGGTTTGGTAGAGGAAGCGTTCAGCTTTGCATGGGGAGCAGGCAAGAAGGCTCTCCATTGCAAACAAATTATTCTTCCTGAGTCTTTAGGGTAATTGGAGAGGGTAATTGCTGTATTTTCGTGCATCTGAGGAAGAAATGACTCAAGAGCAGTGCCAGCCAGGGGTGTAGTAAAAAGAGGAGGTTTACTCCAGGGCTGCTCGTCCCCTGCCCGGTCCTCCCTTGTCTGTGCTTGGGTTTCCTTCCCCCTGGATGTGAGGAGCCTTTGCTGGGATAGCTGGTGGGATGCACTGCTGTTGGGATGGAGAGAGGATGTTTTGTGGATGATCTGAGGACTGTTTTTCAAGGGAGCAGTACTTTTTCTAATGAGTGGGTTTGGGGTGAGGATTACGTGCTTGGAAACATAGTACTCGGAAAACACAGGAATGTAGTACCTATAAAAAGTCTGCAGTATCTAGAAATAAAATAATACTTCATAAATATTTCCTAGCAGTGGGGTTGGCCTGTGCCATCCTACAAGGGAAGAGAAGCAGAGTGATGGATGGTTGGCTCCATCCGGCCTTATCCCCAGACAAAGCGCTGTATTCAATACGGTTGTCTCTTGGTATCACGCCCTTAGCGGAGGGCGTAGTTAGGTTACGGGCTGTGGGGCAGGCGGGGGGAGGTCCGTGGGGTGGCATTCCTGCCTCTTCTCAGTCTGTGGCAAAGCTGCTGTAGCTGGAGTCCTGTGTATTTGTTTAATCGCCGTGTCTCCAGAGAGCGCAGAACTGCTGGGAAATGCAAAACCTTTTCATTAAGAGTACTTGATGCCCGTTTTCCTACCTGAAAGCTGCGTGCTGTTGTGGGCATATTTTTGTTTATTTATAACACCTGTGCTAATATGAGCTGCGCAAATCATCTGGAGAATGGGATGAGTGTCTAAAACCTGGGGGGGAGCGAGGGGGAAGTGTTTGGAAATACAAAACCTGCCCTGTGCAGCTGCATGTGCTTGCACCAGCCAGAGCCGTGACACGTAACTGGCCTATGCTGTGTACTGCACTTCTCTCTCTCTCTCTTGGGTTTTTTTATTTTAAAAAAAAAAATTATTATAATCTCTATTTTTGTACCCAATTAAACTGGGAGGTGGAGGGGTGGGAGAGCGGAACAAGACAGACGGATATAATGGGGCTAAATCCTGCCCAGCTGTTTTCTCAGCAGCCTTCTCCCTTACAATCCCAAGGAAATAAATGCTCCTCTGGAGGGTCCTGATGGTTAATGATGATTTGAAGAGCGCACACAAACATCTCCGCAGATGCAGCCTGCCCGTGAGATTCCAGTCCTGCAGCGAGCCCTGGGACCTCGCTCCTCTTGCGTTCACTGTGATGATAAATCATTCATAGCCTCAGCAAATGCAATTCTCATCTTTGCTCTGCACATAAACAGTCGAGGACGCTGAAGAAAGCCTGCGTTTGTAGTCCTGGGAGGGTGAGGCAAGTGCTGTGACAGCTGAGAGGATCTGACATCCACGTTACTGGAAGGGCTCTGAGCACATGAGTATAAAAGCAATTCTAGATGGATGGGTGTTTTGTTTTGTGGCTGTCCCAGAGTGATGAAGGGAGAACAGGAGTGTGCTCCCCTCCTGTCCTGACAAATCGAAATTATTGCAGTGCTTGGCCCTTGTTTTGTAGGGATCTGGTTGCAAACACGGATCATGATGCCTTGTCGGTGGCTCTCGTGTTCAGGTGATAAAGGGAGAGGTGAAGAGGTGCTGAGGGGGGAAAAATGGAGGGACCTGGAGTCCTGACTGTGGTTGTGCAAAACACAGGTTCACAGAGGTCTCCTGTTTTGTTTCAGTTTGTTCCAGCCTGAAATGTTGCTGGGTTCAGGGTGGGCTTGGAGCCAGCTGCAGCTCAGAGAAGCAGCCTTGCCCGACGTTGTTGGGGAGGAGTGACAGCTGTGTCCGCTGGAGCTGGTGCGGAAACAGAGCGTGCGGGGAGGGAACGGGACCCTGTGTGGACACCAGAACCTCAGTGCATGCTGCCCCAGACCTGGTTTGAACAACCCTCTTCTCCTGGCCGGTGCGGTGCTGGCTCTGTTGGCATCCACACTCTTCCCCCCGTGCGGGCGTTGGCTGGTCGGTATTCCAGCCCTAATCCCTGGAAACCCCGGGCGGGAGGGACACCCTTGGCCACTAACAGCTGCCAGCTCCAGCCAGCGCGCTGAGAGGAGGGTCACTGGGCTGGAATAACTCTGTCTCTTGCTGTTTCCAACAGGCATCCAGCCCTTGGACTTTGTTCCTGTCTGCGAGCTCATTTGGGTTTCTGGTTAGGAGTGTCGTGCAGCCAGCTACTGCAGGGAAAGGGAGAAACACGCATGCGCCTACGCACGCTCTAGAAATATGTCAGAGCTGGGCTTGCTGAGAAACTCAAGCCCAAGCATGACCTACTTTGAGATTTATAATCTGCAGGGGAATGCCCTCTGGATTAGATCAGCGTGGTCCTATCAATTTGTGCTTTGGGTGGAGGAAGCACTGAGTTGCTTGTTTTCCCCTTTTGCGTATGAAATGAGGGTTTTCTTTTGGATTTTTTAGTGGTTTTTTTCCTTTTATTTTTTTTGTTCCCCCTCTCGTAGCACTCAGACTTGAGACCAGAGGAGGTGTGTTTGGCAAGTACAGCAGCCTGGGCTCTGCTGTTTCCAAATCGGTCTGTGCTGACACCTTTTTGCTGGGAGGCGTCTGTGCCGTGGGACAGCAGAGTCCACGCTCGTTTGTGTCTCCTCGATGGAACCGGCTGGCAGAGGCTCTGGTCCTGGGCACGGAAAGATGCCTCAGCCAATCTCCCCAGCACCCTTTTGATACTTGGATGTTTCAGTCTGTTTGGGTTTGTTCTTTTTGTCTGATCTGCTGCACTGAGAGACGCTTTAATAAAATGTGAGAAATTCTCCAACCCTTGTCTTTGCCCTCTTGTCACCAGCCATTGTTTATGTAGGAGCTAGAAATCTTTCTTTATTTTTCCCAACTAACAAATTGCTTCCAGAGCTCAGCGAGGATGAACATATCCACAGCAAGAAGGAAGTAAACAGGGAGGCTGCGTTTAATTTTGGTGTCTGCCAGCAAGGGGGAACCCATCAGTTGCCAAGGAAGGATTTTTTTGGAATAGAGGTGCACCACACTTCATTTTCCAGGAGACTTTCTGAAAATAAAGAAGCTGGAATGGAAATAAAGCTCGCTCTGATGAAGAGAAATTGCTGCGTGTTGGCTGGGAGTTTGGCCTTTGATTGCAGAGGTGGCTTTGCCTGGGGTGGCTCCGGGGGCTTTCAAAGGCTTTTCTCCCATCTGCAGTGCCTGGCACGGCAAGAGGAATGAGGAGCGAGGGCTGTTTGGTCCGCTGGTGTGAATTGTTCTGCCAGACTTCAAAGAGATGTGGAAATACCTAATCTGTCGCTTTCAAAGGGAGGAATAAAATATTCTGATAGATTCTAAATGGAATCACATCAGCAGTGCCTCTTCCACTGATGCCTTTGAGCTGCTCACTGATCTTTCTGATTGGGGTAATGCAGTGAGGAAGATACAGTATTCCCTTGAGGGGAGCAGCTTGTGAACATTACTGTTCAGTCAGCCTGAAAAGCTCTATTACAGACAAATTTAGACCCGTCTTTGTGTGCCGAGAGGCACAGCCTGGCTTCCGGGAGCAGGCTTTGTCTGGAGGACAGGTGCATGTTGGGCTGAATTGTATTTACCCTTTTTATCTCTTGCCTGTACCACTTTCACCTGCTGTCTCGGGGAGGGGGTTGGTGAGGGTTCGAGCGGCTGCGGCAGGGCCGGTTATCCGGTTTGCGGGTCCCGGCGGTGAGGCATCTCTCTAGCAGGACTGCGGCGTCGCTTGCTCAGGCCTATCAATTTTTGGCAGCTCTCCAGGCACCCAAATGAGCTGTCCTCGACAAGACTGGGAAGGTGAGGGGGGGAAAGAGATTTGCAAACTCCCTGAGTAATAATTCTCTTCGTTTCTGGCGTGCCCCGCCGGGTTTCTGTGCGCTGGCCCGGCGGCTGTGGGTTGTGCTCGTTGCTGGTGAGGCTGGAGCAAGCTCGCGGTGCGTCCGTGGGGTGAGCTGGAGGCTGCGCTGCCGTGGCCGTGGGGCTTCCCCGTGTACGTTGTTAGGCTCAGCTGGTTGTCACGTACGGAAATGGGAGGGTTGTGCCTGATGTTGGCTGCTGCTTTTGCTGTCTTATGCATTTCCACACCCTAGTACTTGAGTTTCAGTCCTGAGAGCCTGCTCTTGTGGTGGAAGATGCTGGGTACTGCATGTGGAAAAAGCCTCAGGAGGTCTTTGTGTGTTACTGGGAGTTGCCGGAGACAAGTTGGGGAGATAAAAGTCGGGTGGATAAACCATTAGCCTTGTTTAATGTGCTGCTTGAGTGTCTTCAGGGTTTTGTCTGTGTTCCTTGGTTTCTGTAATAGCTTCCACTGATCTAGAGGAGATGTCATGTAGGAGTTCTTGGAACAGTATGAATGTGGAAAAGGGAGAGGATTTCCTGAAAGCACAGTACAGATTGTTCTGCATGTCTCAGCTATGCTAGTGCTTCTGAGAATCTATCTTTTATCTCCATCGTTGTGCTTGCTCTTCACGTCCATCCCCTGAGGAATTTCAGCAGGACAATAAGGATTGTACAGCCTTTGAGTAGACCAAGCTCTTCTGTGCTTCTCTATAATGGACTGTGTCTCGAATTCTCTTTGAGTACCGTGCTTCCCACCCATTCTGGAGGGACCACAGGCTCCGCGGTCCCGCTCTGCAGCGGCAGCACAACTGCAAATGGCAGCACGTGCCACAGAGCAAGTGCCGTGGAGATGTCCTGGCTCTGGCGAGTTGCCGTCCCAAGGCTCAGCGCAGTCGACTCCGCGGAGCAGTCTGCCAGATCCAGCTTAGCGCGGTCGCAGCTGTCGGTGCAAAAGGGGAGGGAGGAAGGAAAAGTTCCCTTTGAAAAATAGCAGTGACAGCAGGAGAGCATGGAGGGGGAGGCCTATTGATTACACGCTTATCTCCGCTGCTTTTGTCCCTCTGCTTGGAGGCACACTGGGGACAGAGAAACCCTCTGCAGTGGTCTGAGGAGGACGGTGGTGGAGCAGGGTCTGATGCAGCCTCTGGGAACTGAAGCTGCGAAGTCTGGGCTTGACCAAACCTTACCAGAAATCCTGACTTCTTGGAGACAGCAGAACATCCCCGGTGAGACAAGCGTCCTGGAAGAAAGAGTTTTGCTCTTAGTAAGGGGTCTGAACTGTCTGGTGAAGGCAGCTAGCCTGTGGGACTCTTCCATGTGGAGGATGTCTGTGTGTCACTGTAGGAATCCATAAAAGTCCTATTTGTGCAGTTGGCATTACAAAATTCAAAGGACCATTTGTGTAGGGAACTCGCCTTGCCCCTAGAAAGAGATCCCTGGCTCAGCAGCTGCGCCCAGCCCGGTTGTGTCGCCACATGGTCTGGGATTTGTCCTGCTTGCAAAATGCTGCGTTTAAAGAATCTCTCAAGCCCTGAAATGGTTCCCTCAAAGCCACTTGTGCCACATTCTTATTCTCTGAGTGTGTTCCCTTATCTTTCAACTCTCTGCTTTCCAAGTACAGTATGTAGCTATGGGGAGCTTCCAGTCCATTTGGAGGTGGGCAGTGGTGACTGTGAGCCGTCTTCTGAGAGGAAGCTGAGAAGAAGCATCGAGGTGGCTCACCTGCCTGGAAGCTGGGAAACCCATGGTGTTCTAATCCAGGCCCACTTGCCTGGTTATCTTTGTCAGTGTGTTTGGGTGCCTGTTCCCGCGTCAAAGGCTGTTGGCAGCAGGCCCTGCGGTGTAAGGGTAGTTTTGTTCCTCTGTACCAGTACAATGACACCTTCCCGAAGCCTGGCTGGGAGTGCTGTATTCTCCTGTAATTGAGCCAGAAGTTGAGACCTGCAGGGCTTGGCATTTGCAGGGTGTTTCTGTCATCTTCAGAGCTGTGCAGAAGATGGATCTCCTTGTGCAGTGCCGCCCTCGTGTTTTTCTGTGACTGCTTGTGTGTATGTGAGAGCTGGAGTCAGCCTGGTCCTGAGAAATGCTCCCTTTTCACTTTTAGGAAGGCGTGAAGAGCCAACGTGAACTGGAGAAAGAAGCTGGTGTCACAGGGAGTTGGTAGTTATTTGTACGTAGGCCAGAAAACCTGGGTGTCCCTGGGTAGAGGCCGTGTCGGAGATGGATGTTCTGTGTGGATGTAATCAGTGTGACCAACCGGTGGAAACAGATTGCCTTTCGCTCTGTGCCCCTCTTGCTAAAAATACCAGGGAAGGCTATGATGTGGGTTGGAAAGCCCGTGTGTGGGCAGAGAGGTATGGTAGCAGCCGGTTCCTCAGGAAAACGGTGAGGAAACCCGGCACTGGTGGAGTGAGGACCCAGCACATGGTAGGCCAAGTGCTCAGCCTCTCGTGAAGCGCATGGTCTCCTCTGGGAGGGCGGATGTTCCTCATGGTGTTCAGGAGCGTGAAATCTGGTGGGTGATGCAGCTCCTTTTCCAGGTTTCTTACAAAGCCAGCGGTGTTCTCCGAGTGTCACTGACCGGGTAACACACTTGTTTTGTTGGTTTGGAGTGGGAAAACATCTCTGGGGTGGGAGTGCATGTGGCAGACGCCTGTTTTCTTTCAGAAAGCCTGGGGCTAGTAAAGACCTAATTAGCGTTCTTGCGAAGGCAAGTCATGGGGAGGCTCCGAGACTTAGGTTTGCTGGGAGAGACTTGGCATTGGGAAAACAACAAATTGCTGGAAATGTGCAAGCGAAGGACTCCGCACTGGTGGAGAAGAGCAGGCGGGATGGCAGGGGTGGTGGGAGCAGTCGGGTACACACTGCGAGGGCACGGGTTTCCTCCAGCGTTGGTTGAACAGTGGCTAGGCTCAGTGTCCCATGCTAGTGCCTTCTGCTTTCCCTCCTGAGCCCTGCTCAGTGCTGAGGTGGGAAGACCTTTTTTGGGGTTTCTGCTTGCTGGGGAAAGGCGAGCTCTGCAATGCCTGGGGTCACCAGCCTGCTCAAGTGCCAGGCTCTTGGTCGTTGGCACAGGAGTTGAGCAGCAGGTTGCTTCGTCTCTGCGGTTCCACTTAGTTTGCTGTTTTGGAAGGCTTGCTTTGGAGGTGGTCCAGGGATAAAATCCTTGTGTGAGGCCAGTGATTTGCAGAAGTTCATGATTGTTTTTTCCCTGTACCCTTTTGTCTCCGAAGGAGACTACACGTGTGCTTGTGTTGGCTGGGAGAGATGCTCTTGGGGAAAACCAATTAATGTTTAAGACGCTGAACCTCCGGTCTACATCTAATCACCATATTTCTGCATTTGCAGTACGTTCAGTGGGTTTCATTTATCATGATGAAGTTTAGTTGAGCACAGCTCTCTTGCTGGCCTTCCAGTCCTCTGCCTGAGGCACATATGTTTCCATTAATTTTCTACTATTATCCACTCAGGTGTCCTGTGTGATCCAACATATTTAATTTCATTCTACTGAGCACCAGCGCTTCCGATCTGAAGTTAACAGTGTGATCTGCAAGCATCATAAGGAAATGAATCTTTCTTTTCTGGAGATAACTGCTTCCTGAATTTCTGTTCTATTTGTAATGCGCTAATAACCTCCATCCACCCAATCCTGCTCAACTGTTTGTGTCCCCTGGGTTTCTGTTGAACTGGAGCGTTCCTTGTTGTATTATTGTTGCATCCAGAGCCTGCTGAGGACCGGTTGTGCTTGGTGCTGCTCCAAGTGAGGGCTGGTCGGTGTGTTAGACACATTACTGACTCTTTGAGGGCTGGTGTGCAAGCAAACATTCGGGAGATGGATGTCAGAGGCCTTGGGAAGAGGGAATGTGACTGCGTTGGCTGAACACGTACATCCAAGGGACACGGTGATGTACGGTGTGGTGTAAAGCTCTCGTGTAGAATAAAGATGATTAAATAAAAGCTGACTTTAAATGGGCCGAGGTTCAGAGCTGGCCTGCCTACAAAGCGTGACCAGGGCAGTCTCTTTAGTGGTGGACAGGCGGACAGGAGAGCTTCGAGAAGGCTGTACTGTGGCTTTGCAGCTGTTTGCTTTTAAAGCGTGGCTTCAGAGGTGCGGTCCTTTGGAGTCTTTCTTCCTGGGCGAAGAGGCGAGGGTCCCCCTTGGCTCTAACGCTCTGGAGCCATCCGCAGCCTCCCCGACACCCGCTCCGGGGTTGGGATAACGGTGTGCAGGAGCGTGTCTGCTGCTGGCGGCTGGTGATACATCACTTCTGCGGGGCTGAGGTAGTTTTTCGTAGCCTGGGTCTTCAGGCTGGAAATGCCTGACTATCAGGCCCTAGAGCTGGACAAAAAAAAAATGCAGGGAACTTGTGGACTGAACAAATAGCTCTCATAGCAGGCTGTTTGCACAGAGAAGCAAAGTTTAGAAGCAAAAGCAAACATGCACTGGCTAACAGAGGGTGAGGCAGAGGAAAAATGCTGAGACACGTTTGTCTCCAGGTCCGTTTCTCCCTTAGCTGCTTGTGGGATTGAACGCTGACGATCCAGAACTTGACGGGGCAGCGTTTTGGTGTATACTCGTTAAAGCCCTCAGCCAGTGCCAGGCATTTAAAACCAAACAGTTTATGCCACCTTCTGCCTGCGCAGATGCTTCGTGGTCTGGTGAGGTCTGGGGGTCTCTGCTTCCCTTGGGGGTCCGGTGCTGTGAGCAGGGCGTGCGTGTGCTTGCGTGCGTCCTCAGGAGGAGGGAAGGGTGGCTGGGCTCTTGTCTTTGGGCTCAGAGAGTTGTGTTACTCAGGCTTGTGTATAAAAGGAATCTCCTGAGGCTGCTGGCACAGTCCCTTTTGAATGTCCCCTGCCGAGGGACAGCTGTGTTTCTCAGAACCGAGCGGGAGCGGAGGAAGGAGGAGCGGGGAGGTTTTCCTTTGGCGTCTCCCTTTGTAGTCCCCTGCTCTTGACTTTGAGATACTCGTATGGATTTGTGGACTGGGGATCCACGAGGCAGCAGGAGGAGGAAGGTTGTGTAACGATGAACCCGACTATTTCATTAGGTGACAATGTTCTATAATTTAATTATAAGTATCTTAGTCTAGGCAGCGGGAGGAATATGCCTTTGCCTCCCCTCAAGCCTACTGCTGATAAGTGCGCTAATCCGTTTGCGTTTGTTCTGTAAAGGCATGTTTCTGTCAGGTTTTCAGGGAAGTCTGTTTCCTTTTAAATGGAATAAAGATAAGGCAAGACACTCGAGTCCTTTGTGGGGAGAGCCTGTAATCCTCCACGTGAGGGAGGTTCTGTTGGAGGCTTTGGTGTTTCAGAGGTACAGGCTGCTGCTGACTACTCTTTGCCTGCTTTGCATGGGTAATGAAGTTGTCCCTCATTTCTCTGTAGTGATAATGCAGTAAATACCAAACGTACGTGGCTCTGTGAGTAAATGTAAAAGGAATAGTCACGGTGTAAATGACTGAGATGATGAGATGGGTGTGCAGAAAATACCGTGCGTTGAGCACTAACAACATGTTGTACTGTTTTCAGCGTACAATGCAAATAGTTTGTGCTCTGAACAATTCACAGTGTAAGCTATGATAAGGGAGTACAAAAAGTGCATGTTACACTTGGAAAATCTTCTTTACAGGTGTTTTCCATTTAGCCCTTGCAGTGGCAAAGTTTTGTTCACCGAGGTTTTTCTTTACAGATGGAGAAACTGAGGTTTGGAGACCTTAAGTGACGTGTTTCGGGAAGATGCTGTCGGAGCCAGGATGAGCCGTCGGGTGTTCTGTAGCTTTCCATCTTGTGCCCGTGCTGCTGGGTGTCCTTGCAGAGGCAGCGTAGGTTTGGCACCCCGAGTCGTGCCGGCTCTGTGCTCCTTCGGGCCGGGTGGCCGAGAGTGCGAACGCCAGCTTTGCCGTTTTCCCTCGAGGGGCAGAGGAGGCCGGTTGCCAGCGGAGAGAGCAGAGCTGAAGATGAGTTTGCTTGCAGGGAAGAGGAGGGCCCTAATGGAAAAGGCACCGTGTGTAATGGGACTGGGCTGCGTGTCAGCTGTTTCCCGCTTGTATGGCGTTTGATCCGCAGCAGAGATCGAGTCCTGACGATGTCCTCCATTGAGGCTTCTGCTGTTGTTGTTTCAAGGGAAGCCTGTATGACTTATTCATGTGATTTTCAGAAGTTGTCCCACAAGAATATGTTTGAGGGTCGTCTTGGTTTTGTTTTTCCTTCTCCAGATGCTTTCCGTCTATTAGACATCCTCTTTGTCTGTCACTTCTTCAGAAGCCAAAATTTCTGGCATTCTTGGTAGTTTATATTGAAAGGAAAAAACGTTGAAAATCAACAAAGAGACTTCTGTCATGTGTGCATTTATTTCTTTGTGTGCAGGGTCTTTCACTGCACAATTCTGAACGGTTGAATTATTAAACTTGAAAAGCATCTGCTCCTTAGAAAGCATTCACATGTACTGTAAACATGATGGATAACAAGGCAGAGCCTAATCCAACTGACACGGCTCTGTTGGCGTTTGTAATACGGGTTTGTGTGAACTCTTATGTTAAAGTTGTGGTTTTTATGATTTACTGCTGGGGTGGCTGGTGACTGGTCTGCTGCAGTCGGCTCCCTTCTGCAGGACTGAGCATGCTGCGTGGAGCGGGGTTTTCCCTGGGCCAGCAAGGAGGTGGCCCATGGGTGGAGGCCAAAGGCAACGCTGCTCCAGGCTCACCCTTGGAAAAGTCAAAGCTCCAAGGATGGGTTTGCCCTGGCTCCTGGTGTGGCTCTGCCCGGGCAGGAGCTCGGAGGCCGAGGTGCTGCGGGGTGTCCTTGTGCTGGGGGAAGGAAGGGTTGTGCCCGCTGGGCTGCTTGAGGAGTTTCTGGGGCTGTAATATTTGGGTTCGTTAGGTTTGGCCATATTGCCGTCTTTTCTGTACCGACTTCTAGACTCTTCCTAGTAGGGAGGTGCAGAGGGACTGACAGATTTGCACCGAGGTGTTCCTGAATCTAGGGTTGACTTTCCTGAGTGCTTCCTTTCCAGCACTCTGGAATGGCCTCTGAGCCTCATTTTTTAAGCCTACGGATGTGCAGGATGAGCAGCTCTGTCAGCAGCTGCCTGGGCAGAGCAGGAGGCCTGCGCGCTCCTACCTTCAGCGTCTGAACCTCTGCTGCGAGCGGCTTCCCCCCCACCTCCTTCCACCCCACCCCGCTGCGAATGACTAACCAGTACAGAACCCGTGGTGGCTGGGAGGCCAGACTGGGGTTGAAAACTTTCCCACATGAAACGCGCTGGCAGTGCCAGCAGAGATGAGGGTGAGAGGAGACGGCTCTGCTGTGCCAAAGCGCTCTTTCATCTCTTTTCAGCCCTCCCCGTGAGGGGTCCTGGCTCACGGCACATAGATGCCTTGTGCAGATGTCTTGGCAGGGAAAGAAGTGGCCCCTTTTCCCTCCCAAGCAGAGCGGAGAGATATAAGACAGCTATTGATTTGCTTGTAGCCAAAGTGAGCTGAGCCAGGCTCTGCAGTGCTTTATTGAGCCTGGATTAAGGCTTTGTTACTCACTGACATTAAAAAAAAACAAACAAAAAAGAAGTAAAGAGGGTTTTTTCCTTGTTGGTAAGCAAATTTCTGGCTGGTTGTTGTTTACCTGCTGGTTATTTCCCAAGCAAATGAGAGGCAGGGATAGACGTTGAATAAAGGCTGTGCCTCCTCGTCGCGTTCGAGAGGGGAGCGGCGCAGCGCTGGGAGCTGCCAGGCTCCGATCAGGGCTGGTGGCGGGCAGCCAGGACGATCTGATCGCGAGTCGGTGGCAGGAGTCCAGTCGTGAAGGGGCAGGTGCCTTTCCCGCTGGTGGGAATTGCGATGGGCTTGTTAGCGGTGGTGAGAAAGAAGCGGTTGGGGCGGGAAGCTGAACTCCATTGCAGCTCTTGGTGATGGTCGCTTGCCCCTCAGTGGCACACAGGAGATCTGCCCAACTGATCTTCACTCTTATTTCGCTTTTGGAGGAGAAACAGAGCAAGTGGTCTCTGGGTCTCTTAATCTGGTCTTTACTGAGCGCTAAATTCAGCCTTGAAGGCTCTCCCCTCTGGCAAGCAGGTATTTTGAAGGAAAAACAGATTTTGGGAACAGTGTCACTTATTTCCTTGGTGCTCTCCTGGAGAAGTCATCAATCTGGGCTTGGGTGCCACGCTCCTGGCGCTGCCTGCGTCGGCCCAGGCAGATCGGTTCAACGTGCGCGCAGCGACGGCTGCGGTGGGTGCCAGCGCGGATGAGGAGCGCTCTGCATCGCGTTCAGCGCGGGGAGGTTGGCTGGAGGACTGCAGCAGCAAGCTTTGCAAGTAGGATGAGCTGGCATTGAAGCCCTGCTGTCTAATTGTGTTAAATTTTAACTCTAATTGTGTGGTGGGTGTAAGCATTGCATTGTGCCGAGTACTTCTGTTGATCTTACGGGCCAGGTGATTGCTGTGTGCGTGCAGTGCAGCTGGTTTTGCTTTTGTTGACAGAGCTGAGAGCTTGGTCAGAATTAGTGCCTGCTGCTCATCTGAGCTGCCCTGCAGAAGTCATACAATCGTGTTTTATTCTGAGGAAATAAGGTTGCACTGTGGTACCGCGTGAACTTCAGCTGATATTCTCTGCTTGGCGCCTGCGCGATGTCTGGCGTCACCCCGTCCTTGCTTTGCGCATATCTGACAGAAGTGCTCCCTGGGCTCGGGACAGGAAGGGGCTTTTCTGGGTGTTTTCAGCTGCTAGAGAGCCGTAGTGATCTTCAATCTTCAGGTGCAAATTGTTGTTGCAGCATTTTCCCAGGGAAGAGCAGACTTGAGAGGAAATGGAGCTGTGAATGAGCCTGGTGGGGCTTCTGGCCGAGCGCTGGGAGCGCGTTGGTGCTCTCCCCGTTGGGTGCAGGCCAGGCGTTCGGAGGCGGCTGGGCAGGTACCAGGTACCCCAACCCTCCCCCGATGATGCGCTGATGATCCACCACGTGCACGCCGTGCCACGGCTGATGGCACACGCGCTCGACGCCGCTTGCGAGCGGCGCTGCCTTTACGGATGGAAGCGCGCGCTGGTGTTGAGCGGTTTACCCGCGGATGCCGAGAGCCTAACCTTGTAATTTTAGCAGCTGGCTCAGCGTGGCTTGTGAGCAGATAGGCTGGTTAAAATAAATAAATAAATGCAAATGCAGGCTTGTTTCCTGTGTGTGTCAATATTGGAATAATTTTAAATGGTGTGTTTTCCCCTGGTCACTGACCTGTAGTTTATTCCATTATCGACTGCTGGGTTACTGGCTGTCTGCGTTCCGCGGTGAAGTGAACTGTGAGGCTGGAATCGTTTGGCTGGGATGGTGTTGCTGGGCAGGAACTCACATCTGGCTGGCTCAGACTGGGGTGAAAGTGTCCCCTCTGGCAACTCGAATCCTCATTTATCTCCACCTCCCCCCCTCATAAACGGGTTGAACAGCATAGTGGAGTATTGATCCTGCTTTCATCTGGTGGCCTCAGGCTGCAGCAGTTACCTTTGCGCCACATTCCTGCTGCTTTCCCAACAATGCCCTACATTTTCTCTGGAGCTCCCTCCCTCCCCTTGGTGACCTTCTCCTGGGTCGGCTGCCGTGGGCTTTGCTGCCGGACACCATCGTCGCTGCAAAACACATGCTGCACCGGCGCGGGGCAGAGCTTGGCAGCGTCCGTAGGTAAAAGCTTGCGCGGTTGGTTTGATGCTGTGAACACAGTCACGTTGAGTTTTGTAGCGTGGTAGGATGCTTTTGTTCCTCAGGCTCTGTTCTAGGGCCTGTTGGCTTTTAGGTGGGGAAGCTGGTCCTAAAATGACCACGCTCTCTTCTTTCAGGGCTGTTACAGGGAGACTGAGGGCTGGTTGAAGACCACACAAAACATCATCTGTCTGCATTGGTGGTTGAATTAGTGCTGTGGCTACTGGTAGGTGTTCAGTGATTGCCTCTTCCTGGTCTTGTGGCAGTGATGGACCTCTGATGCTGCAGAGACTTGTTTAAAACGCTGATTAAGGCTCCTGGAGTGGCCAGTGTTGCTGCTTTTGGCAGGGTGCTTCTTCCTGAGAAGTACCCGAAGCTTCTGACTGGTGCTAGCGTCCCACTTGCCACTGGTGACGTGAACACAGCCTGACCCGAGACTGCAGACTGTCCTGGCTGTGCACGAAGGCTCTGCAAACAGGGGGGCAGAGAAACAACGTGCCTGGGAGCGAGTCTGGTAAGCTGGGCTGACGCGTGGTGAACCATCATCGCTTTTCGTACCAGCCTGGGGTGCTGAGGGTCTCCAGCCTCGGCGCAGGCTACACGCCGAGCGTCGTGCTGAAGGCGTGTTTTATTTACAAGGGAGGAGGTGGTTCACTATTTCTTTTTCTTTAAGTGTGAATACTTTTACTGAGCTTGCACGTCCTGCCTGGGACTGCCTTGGGCTCTTTGGGTAAAAGTAGCTTTAATACACAAATATTCAAAAATCCTGTTTTGTGTGTTTTCAGGTCTAATGAGGACTTGATCTTTGTTAGCGACTGATTTGCGTGTCTTGCTTGTGGGCTACGGGGGTGTTAAAAAGGCTTTTTTGTGTGCTGCTGCTTAGCTTCCCAAACAGATGCATCCATCATCTTCAAAAGAAGTGGGGGAGAAGGATGGCTCCTACTTTTTTTTTTTTTTTTTTTTTTTTTTTAACCACTGGTATTTGGCATCCAAATAAACAGGTGTTCTGGCCTGGGAGCAGAGCAGTGCTTGTCTCTCAGAGCTCCTGTGTCTCGGTGTCACGTGAGAATCTTCAGGGAGTTTCTGTCAGAGAGCTGGGTTTAGTAATTATATAATTTTTTTATTTTTTTATTTTTTTATTTTTTTTTTTTCCCCCTACTAGGAGACTGGTGAATAACTGGGTTCCTGGTGTCTGTGGCAGGGTAGGCTGGTACAAGAGGTAAATGTCTCTGGAGCACAGCCCAAAAATGGCCTTGGATAGAATTAAACCCTGAAAGTAAATAGCACAGCTGCTCTGCGAACCTCCGGCCTGACGGGGCAAATATTTGGGACTCTGTCAGTCCCAGCCTTACGCGCTGTGTTCAAACGAGGTCACGTCTGCTGGTACTGGTGGACAGATGCTGGGAGTACCTCTGAGGAATCTCCAAGGAACCCAAGTCTAAAAAGTTTTAGGAACCAGGAATTTTGGCACTTTGGCACACGAGATGAAATGCATGTCAACATCTGTAAACATCCTTTATCTCCCCACAACTTGACATCTTACCTCCAGGGTTTGACCTCCCAGTCTGGCCTTGTTGGTTGCTTGATGTGGAGAAATCCAGTGTGGATGGTATGGAAAAAGCCCCCTAATACCGGTCCCCTTTTGTCCGAGCCCTGCCAGGGGTGTACGCAGAGGACAGGCTGGTCCTCGGGAAGGCCGAGACAGCAAACCCCTAGTCAGTCTTAACTTTGTTCCTTGGTTTCCAGGCGGTGCCGATTCCAAGAATAAGGCAAACACTGCGGTGGCCTTATCCAGGGACCTCGCTGACGTCAACGCATGCGTGTCTGTTAACCTCGCTGGACTGTGGGTTAGGTTTCTTTGAAGGCCAGGCATTGAAAGCGAAGAGCCGAAAGGCTAGCTGGGGTCACTCCGGTCTCTGCTGGGGTAACTCAGCAAAGACAAGGGGCAGGCTGCGTGAGCCCAGTCTGTCGGGAAGGTCAGCCTGGATGTGATGGAAGGCAGAGGGGGTTTCATGGCCCTCTGTCTTGAGCTTCTCGCACCAAACATATCTTACAGAGCTGGTGGCGGCCCTCTTGACACGCATCTCCCTTTAGATGTTTGTTTATCTGCCTGTCCCCAGGGTGCTCAGGAAAATCTCTGGGGGTGCCTGAAAGGACCGAGGCACCCAAGTGTCTGAAAGGTTAGCAGGAGAGCTGCGTGCGCCGTTGTGTTTTAGTGCTGTCTCCCTGAGCAGCTGGAGAGATGCGTTACGAAGTTCTTGCTTTAACAGGACGGTGATTGGCAGCCCGGCTGGGGTGGCGCTGGAGAGGACTTCTCGGATCATTGTGGGGTGCTGCGTGCTTTGGGGCAGCCTGTGAAATCCATTGTGACTCTTGTGATGTACCAAAATCCAGGTGCAGGCCTAGGTCTGTAAGTTGTATGTGAATAACATAAGCTGGCCAGGAAAGGTTGCTACTTGGCTTTAGAGCTCTATGTAACAAAGAAACAGAAATAACAAACAGTGGGTTTACTTAAGAGTGATGCAAATTTGCTTTTTACTGTAAGCCACAGGAGAACAGTAACTTTCACCTAGCACGACCTTCCTGCAGATGATGGCATCTCCTTCGTCTGCTGCCTGTGGTGCACGCTGGTGGATGTCTGCCCTCAGGTTGTCTACTCTGTTCACAGTCTTGATGTCTGAAGTCTCTTGGTACTTTACTGACTGTTCTGCTCCTTTCCTCTGCCGTGCACGTGCTGCTTCCTCACAGAGTTTTGGCACCAAGGAGGAGGCAGAAGTAGCATTTAAAACATGAAGGATTCCAGATGTGAGCGTGCCTTGGACACTGCTGGCGGAGGAGAAGTGCGTAATCCACCCAGGTGTTTACATTCTGGTGCGGCCACATGGTATGTGTGGATAAATACATCCCAGATAAAATTGCTCGCTTTTGTGGGTTAGTTTCCTGTCTTCTTTTTGAACAGTGACTTGAAATCCACACCCCGGGGAGCGTGCAACTGTATACCTGCTAGCTGCATTCCCTGCTGCGGTGTCAACTTGATGGTTGGAGCTTCACATTCTTAAATGTCAGCGATGAGGTGTTAGAAGTTCCCCTCTTCCTGCCGGAGGAGATTGGAAGAGGCCCTTGAGAACTGTTTGCCGTAGGAAATAAGAATTGCCAAGATCCTGTGTTTCTATGGAGCCTACGTGATCCCTTCACCTTCTGAAGGATGGAATAATCCTGGCATTGCCACTTCAGCCCCGTCCCTGGCCAGACAGCAAAGCCTGGTTGTCCTTCTGATGCTTTTGATTAGCCTCTGCCACCGTTCTCTGTGAAGACAGGCCAGCAGAAGTGGCTTTGCTGTGAGCCTGAGTCGTCTTCCCCGTTGACAGGAGCTCTAGCACTTACATTCCCTCAACACTGTGCAAATAATTTTGCGATTTTATTCACAAAGGCAAATGCTTCATATTATGCTTGGGAGAGGTTGCATGCTAATGAAACCAAAAATTAGTTTTTCTTTTCCTTGGTGTGAGGTTTAATTTTGAGCATCTTGAGCACAAGATCAGCACGGGGCTGTGAGCTAGACAAAGCTTAGTTTTTACGAGCGCTCGCTGGAAAACTCATCACTTCTGCTGACGCTGGTTCTCCTTGAAGGCTTTGTAGTGCCTATGGTTATTACTGCTGTTGACTACGTGTTGGCTTTGTGGTAGAATCATTAATCTTTGGTAGTGATTTCAGTCCTTTTGTTTACCAGGTAACCTCAAAATAAAAGCTACTACCTCTGGATCTGTACCTTTTCCATTAACACTGCAGATCCCAGCACGCCGAAGTGGGGAACGGGCTGTTTGAAAGGCTGCTCCTCTGGACTTCTGATGCTTCAGACAAGCTCTGTGCGTTGGTTGGAGCAAACTCCATTGAACTCCTAAGCTCTTAAATTATTTTAGGCTCTGGAATTAATTTGGAGTGTGAAAAAAGGATGCCACAACGCTGTCTCCAGCGACGGGGTGATGACGTTCGTGGAGGGTGCGCAAGCAGCTCCCCTGCGCGATGGTGAGCAGCACCTCTGTGCTAGCCGGGCTGTGGCACAGGGGTGGAAGGAGGCCCTGGGGTGTTGATTACCTAATTTTGGGCTGGTGTCTGTACCATTTTACACTTTCTTACTCGTGTCTGTCGGGCTCTTTTTATATAGATATGAATTTTCTGAGACAGACTGTGCTGTCTAAGGCTGCGGGTATCTTCCTCCCTACTGCAGGCTATTTCAGGGATCGGCTTGAGTTGCCGTTTCCTCCTTTCCGTTTCTCAGCCGTGGTGCTGCCTCCCTTCTGATCAGGCAGGGAGTTGAGACTCCTGACTCAGTCCTCCAAGGAGACCCTGAAATTGCCTGGGTAAACGCTGCCGCATCCGAGCAGGCAGAGCTGGCAGATGGGGAGGGATGCGGCTGCCCGACGTGGTCGGAAGGAGGATGCGTGTGCTGGATGTATCCTGGGTTTAATTCGGTCTGAAAGGTTCAGCTCCAGGCTGCTGACCTCCCCGGCCCCCAAAGTGTTGCAAGAGCAGTTGGTTGCGTGCGACCTTTTTTGATTTCTGTCCTGACCTGCTGTGTCATGCGCTGGAGACGATGGTTTTGTGAGGATGCTCTTGGGTGATGAGTGAAGTGCTCTGATATATAGTCCCTAAATGCCATGGGGTGTTATTTTTGGGTATTTCTCAGGTCAAAAAGAAGTATCTGGTGAATGCGTAGGAGGCTGCTGCTTTGACTGGTGTGCACAAGCATTAACAATGATAAATTTGCTTTTTTGAGGGTTTTTTTAATCCTTTTTTTCCTGCTGGGCTCTTCTAGACTTCTCTGTGTTTTGGTAGAAAAAGAGGCATAAAACCTAGGAGGTGTAAATGTGTCTGTCCCAGGAGAGATGCTGAGTGTCAGGGGGCTTGGGGCTGCAGCCTGTGCCGAGCCGTGTCCCAAACGCGTTCTCCAGTGCGTTTCCCGCTGAGGTGGGGCCCGGAGCGGTTATCTGAAACGGTAGTAACGCAAATTGAATGAGCAGTCCAGTTAAATAAGTAATGAAGTTAGCAGGGTGCCTAATTAAATTAAATTAAAAATTATGTATGGATGATGCCTTTCTAATAATTGCTGTAGGTTTGTCATTGAGGAGCTCCACACCGCCCTCTCGGTAGGAAGGTTCCCCTTTCTCAGATAAATGCCTTGGTACCACCGAGGGATGCGTTTTACTCTTCTCTTTGCTTTGGCTCCTTCCTGATGCTCTTGCGGCCGTTGCAGTGTTGCTGTTCTCTATTTTGCTGGGACTGAGTTGGGGTAATTTCAGTCTCTGCTCATATGTTTGACTTCTTTCCCTTCCTGCAAAGGGTTTCTGCTGTGCTCCTGCTCTCCTAGACCAACCCTGGTGCTTTCTCCTCCGTCCCTGTGCCTCGTAGGGACTGTCCCCTGTCCTTCAGGGAGTGGCTCCTGCTTTTGTACAGGATTGTAAAGCAACATCTGGTGACTCTGGACTCAGTGACTTAACCCACTGCTTTATTTGAAAGTAATCTCTTAATTTCCATCTTTCCAGGCTTCTTCCAATTAGCAGCGCTTTGAAGGTGTGTGTCAGGTTGGAGATGAGCATTAAGCTGAGGTGGAAGAATTATTTTGAAGTGAGGGAAAGCAGCTGAAATTAGAGACACTTGAGAAGACAGAGCCATCTCCTCTCCGCAGACAGCACGTTGAGGGCAGTCTCTTGCTGTCCTGGGCACGGTCAGGCACTTAATGCATTTTGAAGATGGGTTGTCAAGGCAGAGCTGGCTCTGGCTGGCAATTACTGACCTTTGAGGTAACGTCTCCTTAATAGAAGGATGTGAGTACATCAGAGGAAGAATTGTCGTTGTCATAACCATCTTTTCACCTCTTTTGAGGAGGACAGGTTATTAAAGGACCCGTGCTCCAGCAAAACTGGTCCTGCTACTCCAGGAGATGAACACTGGCTTTTCTGAAGGCAAGAGTAGATATGGGGAAGAGAGTCAGCCCAAATGACCACAGCTCTGCTGCTGGTTTGTTAATATTGATGTGGTCTTAACCGTGTTATCCCAGAGGCGCTCCCATTGCTGATGGGCTCGGCCTTGGCCAGTGGCGGGTCCATCTTGGAGGTGCTGGCATTGGCTCTGTCGGATGCAGGGGAGGCTTCTAGCAGCTTCTCACAGAAGCTGCCCCTGCAGCCCCCCCCCCACCAAACCCTTGCCACGCAAACCCAATCAATACACTGATGTAACGAAGTGACCTGCATGGGTGCAGTGACCTGAGCAGGGCTCTGCCCGTTTCATGCACAGCTGCTTTAAAGGGATGCTGATCACTTTCAGCATGGCCTGCTAATTACTGGAGCAGATGAAAGCCTTTCTTTTTTCTTTCCTCTTTTTAAATCCTCCTTCCCCTGCATGTTCTCTTCTCCCAGCTCCTTCCCCAAGCCCTTATCTAAGCCAATCAACGTGAGACAAAAAGCCAAAAAAGCAGTGTTCTTGCAGCAGCAATTAACTAGAGAGGAGACAGCCGGTGTCTGGAACCCCTCAGGAGGGACTGGCCTGGGGTAACCCAGGGCGTTCAGCAGCCATGGGGAGAGCTGCAGTCAGAACAGAAGCGCTCTTGCTTTTGAGGTCCTAATACAGTGAACTGTATCCTGTGATGTGGATTTTTTTAAGAAGAACTAAGTGTGGAATTTCAGTAATGATGAGGGGCTTTCCAGATATCTGATACATCCCTAATTAAAAGAAATTAATACCAGTATCTGTATATCTTTTGCAGGTGAGTTTTCAGAAGTTCAAGATGTATGTCTAGGTCCTTCAAGGACACTCTTTCTGTCCCAAATGGCCGTTTAATGTTGATCCAGGGGATCAACATGAGGGGAGGGTAATGTTGGTGCAGAAGTAGTTTCTGTTGAGTGCAGAAGTAGATTCTGTTTCTGATCGCAGATTGATGGTGGACACATAGGTTTGTTTTCTCTCATACTTCAAGATTTTTCTTATCTAGAGCCATGGGAGGGATTTTTCCAGTGTCCTCTGCTCTGTTTTGGATGAACACTGAACAGTTGTGCTTGCGGTGATAACGGAGTAGGCTGAGACGGGACAAACTGGTCTCATGAATTTCGGCTGCGGTGGTGGGCTGGGAGGAAGCTGAGCAAATGGACCTGATATTTAAATAGTGTGTCCTGAATTGCTTTCATTTGGTTCTTGTTTTGTAAGCCATTGGCTGGGTTTTCTGTCCTTTCAGAAATCAGCAGCTTATGAAATATGGAGCTGTTTAAAAACAGAGAGCAGCTGCTCCATCCTTGCGTCAGCGAGGGCTCGGCAGAAGGAAGGGGAGCGGTAGACGGTTGTTTAGCTGTGATATTCTTCCCTTCATCACTGTTGTCATCTTGTGTTAACGGAAGATCCGATCAAATATACCGCAGGAAAGTAAGACTTAATGTTTCTTTGTTCTCCTGGACTGGTGCTGGGAGGGAAGAGGGGCAATGTTTGAATGAGACTTTTATTTCTGTGGTTCAGATTGCCTGGTGTTGCCTGTGTCAGTAGATAGGTTGTTCCGCTCTGGTTTCTTAGGCTGGTCGCTGTATTTTTAGCTGGGAAAAATCTTTACTTGGTTGTTCGTACAAAACCTCTGCCGTGTGATACAGAAACCTCTGGGGGGGTAAATGTTTAGTGGGGAGAGTATGCTGTGTTCACACCGACTTCTTAATTTGTTTTAAACTCTTTTTCTGAAATCTCAGTCAGATTATTTAAAAAAATAAAATGAAAAATGAGGAACACTGTTGCACAAGAACTGGAAAGAACCCAAATAGTTTGCTTACTGTTAAAATTGCGACATGACTGGAAACATTTGGTAAAGAAAAATTAATTGCCTGGTGTTTTGTGGTTTCCTGTTGAATCTCAATTTTTAGAGGCGGTTGAAAAACCCATGGATTTTTCCTCAGATTACTAGATAGCATTATACCTTGTGTGCATGATGAAAGATCTTCAGCGAAGCGTGCCAGATATCCATGGCTTGCTATAAAAAGTCTCTCCCATCTGGAACATGACTGTTTTCTCCTATCTAGTAGGATGGCTTGAGCGGAGATAAACATGCAGTGAAACTTAGCCTGGTCTGGGCTTACTTGACTGAAAGAAGTCTGAATCTAGGTACTGTCTAGAAGCATCCTTCCAGTCCTTGAGTTAGTGACAGGGACAGGGTTTTTGAGCAGTTTCTTAGGCCTTCATCCTTTTGGTCATGATCTGCCAGCATGGACTTCCTTCCCATCTGAGAGTCACCTGAGGAAGGATGCTCCTGTGGTCATTAGCCCCCAGGCAGAGCTTTTAATGAGCTTTGAAGTCATGGACAGGGCTTGTAAGGTAGGAGGGAGTCAAGCAGTCAATTCAGCAGAGGAAGGGCTTGACTGTGGTTAAAGATCTGCTCTGGCCAGTCTCATGTCACTCCTGAGTAACAGTCCTGTGCCTGCTGGGTTGCAAAGGCAGAGCTTGAGAGAATCAGGTGGGAGAAATAGTGGGGCTGTTTGGAGTCCCCTTTCGAGTGTCCCGGGATGTGAGGGAGCTGATCTGGTATTGTCCTGGCAACCAGAGCCATGGCTCAAGAGCAGAGAGTTTGTCAAGGTGGAGGTACCTGCAGATGCTCTGGTGTGGACACATCTGTTCATGCTGCGTGTTGTAGGACCCTGGCTGCTGGTAGCTCTGCCCTTGGAGAGGCCCCGTCATGGCCAGTTGCAAAACCCTGTCAGTGCAAAGTTGGAGCTTCTGTTGAGGAGCATCTGGTTGTGTACAGGGTCACACACAGGTGGGGTTGGGTGGACGGGCAGGGTGATGAACGCTGCAGCAGTGCGTCCCGTGCAGGAGGCTTGGAGAGTGTCTGAGAGCTGCTGGATGAAACCCTGGACTGGAGACCGCTGGTCAGATCAGAGGAGCGTGGCTCTCCTTGGCCCACAGTGTCTATATCCTCCTGTGATTGGGCAGATGGTGTTTGTGTACCCAGAAGTACAACTTGTGATGTACTTAAGAAGTACAACTTAAGGTTGTGAAATCTTTGAGGCTCCTCTGGGAATTCCTGAGGGAAGGGAAGAGTTATCCCTCAGAAAACTTCCGTGGGGAAATAATGAATCCCAGTAAATGCCAGAGGTTTTCTATAACAAAGGCAGGGGCTGTGGGGAGAGCATGGTTAGTGTGGACTGGGGACAGGTTAAAACTCATGAAGTGCATGTAGGAGCTAAGCTGTGCGTGGTGTATTAAAGCTTTAATTTGAGGTCGCTGACTGAGATCAAAATGAGGTGCCGTGAAGCTACGCTGCTGAAAGCATCTTCTTGAGATGGGTGTTGGCCCCACAGCTGCAGGCATAGTTGCTTAAAATCTGCTTCTGGTTGCCCTGGAAAACAGAAAAGCTTTGGGTTTCTTAGTGTACTTTGAAATAATGAAAAACTTATTTAAAAAGTAACGCCCGTCTAACCCTTCAGCTTTCTGAAAGCCCCCATCCAGTTCTGAACGTGTGTGCTGGCTCTCAGGCTTTTGGGAGTTAAATTCTCCTCTTGGTTCAGTTGTGGAAACAGTCCTCACTTATCGTTTCCCAGTTTAGCTCCTGTATTAAAATTATAACAAGGCTGGGGTTTATTTTTGTCTTGTGTACATTTATCTCCTGTGTATCCTTGTGTCTATTATTAGAGCCCTTGCTCCATCGCTAAATGGATTGGCCGAGCTCTTGGGGACAAAGTGCCGAAGCAGATGACCAGGCTGCGATGCCCTCAGCCGCGCTGCTTTTCCAGTGTTCACGGTGACTGGGTTTGCGCGGTGTTTGCTGTCGTGTGCTTATTTTAAACACCGAGGACGCGGTGGGCAGAGCCGGCAGATAGATCTCCAACGGCGTACCGGTTCAAGGGAGGAGGCGGATGCGAAGGGGAAGCTCCAGCTGAAAAAAAACAGAGCAGTGGTGTCTCTTTGGGAAGCATCTGAGTTGCATGACAAGGGTGCAGCCCTCTTCTTGTTGGGCTTTTATGTTTTGTTTTTTTTTTTTCTGTGTTGTTTTTCATGGTGGGATATTTCTGTTTCAGACAGCAAATAAGGGAATGTCTGATCCTCTGAAGGAGGACTGATGTGGTGGTTGGCTGGCTATGGGCTTAGACTTTCCTGAATTAAAAAAAAAAAATTGGCAACTTTTCATGGGTTTCAGCCTTGTTTCACAATCCCCATGAGTATTGCTTCTGCCAGTCAGCAGCTGGACACTTGTCCTCAAATCTGTCCCCAGCTTTTTGACTTGCACGAGAGTGATTTGTACTTCTGATCTTGCCCGCCTTCCATTTCCACATCCAGCCTGAGCTAGCTATTTTTTTGGGTTTTTTTTTTTTTTTTTTTTTTTTTTTTTTTTTTTTTTTTTTTT
>WHYT01012795.1:0-25807 GCA_009806455.1 Tetrax tetrax | reverse complement strand
AAGAAAGCGACAAGGAAAAAGGAGTAGAAGTTTTTGGTGGTTTTTTTTTTTTTTTTTTTTTTTCTTTCCTTCTGCTGACTGTCTTGGTCTCACGCGTTGCTCCGTGTGCTGAAGGGGGATTTGTCAGTGTGATCAAAGCAGTTCTGCTGATGTTTCATGCTTTTGAGAGGTGAATCGCAAACTTTAGCCTGTAATTAACGTGGGTTTGCTTGTCCCAGGACCAGTCAGCAGATGATGCTGTGAGAGGGGTTTGCCTGAAAAGCAGCGCGCCGCATGTTTCCACTTCGGTCAGGCCAGTGGGAGTTCGCAGCTGCTCTTTTTGTGTTGGCTGTTCCATAGAGACTGGTAAACTCTGCTTGTGAAACTTTGAAGTAGGGTGCTTTTGCTGGTTCTGAGGGTCGCGGTGCTGCAGTCCTGGGGAAGGCGCTCCTGGCGCGGTGGGAATCCCCTGCCCGGGTGGGATCGCGGGACCGTGCTTTTGCTGAGGCTGAGGAGCGGCGATGCTGTGGCTGGGACGCGAGGGCAGGATCGGGGCAAGCAGTGCCTCGCTTCTGCATTGGTAAAGAAGAATAATGTTACGACTGTGACTTTTAAAATCTCTCTGACTTCGGGTGTAAAGCTCCGAAGCCTATTTTTGGAAGGGCTGTGAAGAAGAATGCTTCGATACGCTGCAAACTTCAGTAGAGGTTACAAAGGCGTATAGAAGCTGCAGTGTGCTGTGAGTGGGTTTTTTTACCTTTTCCTTCATTGCACAGTGTCCAACTACAGTTATGTTCTCAGTCTGTGCTCATCTGACTCTGAGGTGGTTGTGGTGCATGCAGGTTCAATATCCCTGCTGCTGGGCCAGTCTGCTCTGCAGAGAGGAGTCGAGAGTTGGTTAGCACGCTCACCTTCAGAGAGACTGCACTTCTTGGGGACAGTTACAGTCCCATATGAACATTTTTGAGCCATAAATTGACATACAGGGGTGCCTTGGTGGGACTGATGTACGTGAGGGGTTGTTGAATGCACACAGCAGGAATAAACTGCTTTTTCCAGTTTCCCACAGTTTCAGGCAAAAACTTGGGAGAGCGGTGGCACGCTTTGAGTCGGGAAATGTCCCCGGCAATCGCAAGCTTGACTGGCGTTATCAGAGACACGGGGGTGTATTGTACAAAACCCTTCAACAATGTAATGATCCATAACACTGCTCTGACTCCTTCCACAGATGCTGTTGGACTCAATGCAAGTTAGATTTGTTACTGCGAGGTTTTTTTTTTTTTTTCCCCTCTTCCTCTGGGATTCGTGCCAAGCCGAACTGTATGTTCTGTTCTGAAGAGCTCTGAGTAACGTATGTGTGAATCTATAACATCAGTAATACGAGCATATAAAACGTGTCAGGATGCAGATTTGTGTATCGCGCGTCTACAGAGCGCCGCGCACACGCTACGTGTGCGATCAGAAACAGGGTGCGATACACGTCTGGGCAGAATTAACGACACGCCTCGTAGTTACTGCTCGCCGCAGAGCCCTGCCTGATGGCCCGGTCCCAGAGAGCCAAAATCCCAGTCGCTGGCTATGGTTTGCAGTTTAATTGCCCTTTTGGAGCCGTTACAAATGGGAGAGAGCTGGAAGTCCCACCCTGCTCTTACAGAAGTCAGCCTTAGCGGAGATGAGGAGATGCTTGCCCCGTAGCCTAATGTTTGCGGAGTGGTTGGTGGATCTGTGGGGGGTCTGAGGGTGCTGGGGGCTTTGCCTTGGAGCAGGGGGTAGAGGGGGTGCTGGGGTCGCACTCCTCACCACCCCAGAGGTGGGTGCTGCGCTGGGAGCTGCTGTACAAGTGATGCACTCCAAGGCAGGCCTGCTGCTTCTAATGGGATTTTTTTTTTTTTTAGATTAATAAAATGCACTTTCTCCCATAATTTTTTTCTTTTTAATGTGAAAAATGAGAAGGTGGCAAGTAGCCAATTCCCCCGCCTCCCTCTTCCCAGCTCTGATGAGGTCATTGCCTCTTAAAGTTTATACCACGCACCGCGAGACACGGCTGGAGGAGCAAGGAGGCAGCAAATGTCTCTCCGGGGGTGGGTGGGAGCGATGACTGCCATCCCCAAAATGTTAGCCAGCTGTAAGTGATGCCTGAGCGGGACTCCTGGGTGGGGAGGGGGCCTGCTACAGCTGTCTGAGAGGACTTGCAGGATGCAGATCCGAGAGGGAAGGGAGCCCTCCAGTCCTTGCCTGCTCCCTGCGGTGCTCCAGGGCGGCGAGCGTGAGGTAGGACCTGGGGCGCGTCGGCTGCGGCGGGTGGGTGGGCTGCTTGGTGGGCTGCTGGGGGGAAGGAGCGTGCGTGCGAAGGGCTGGGGATGCACCCAGGTGAAACATGGTCAGCAGCAGTTCTGGCACTTCTCTGCTCAGCTCGCTCTGGCATCCATTTACTTTTCCTTGGGAATTTCCTCGGCGCTGTTTTTGTGATGGGGTTGTGAAAGTTCATGACCCAATGAAGGATCTCTGCAAGACCTTTGTGTCCCTGGCCAAGCGGCTGCCCAGAGAAGTTGTTTTCCCCTTGAACACTGTGCCGAGCTGCTTGCAAATTCCTGAGCTATTGTTTTCTCCGTGTCTGTCACCCTCACCATCCCAATTTCACTTTCTTCCATGGTGGAAGTGGTATAGGAATGGATGTGCCCAGACCATGAGGTGGTCCTTGGGACTTTTGTAGACACCGCAGCCCAGGAGTGTGGGTTTTGAGGGCTGTGTGGATCTGCCCTCCTCCTCACGCTGGCCTGAAACAACTGTTCTGTAGGTGCCATCATTAGTTACTGAAACCATGCTGTTGCCGTGGCTCTGATTTTGGCTAGAGTTTGCTGTACCTTCTAGGGGTAGGAAGAGTACGCTTTATGCATCTCTAGCTTTTACTGTCATGCTGCCCCGTCGCTGCTGTGAGGACGTGCCGTGGGCTGAGTCCCTTCTCTGTGATCCCACCCTCAGAGCTGGCCTGAAGCAGTGTGAATTGTCTGTGAATTTGTGCCGAGGTTGGAAATCAAGTATTTGCTGCTTCAGGAAAAGAGGAGTTGTGAGGTCGCAGAAGGTGTGCAGATAGTGGAGAGAGAAAGCAAGAGATGGATACTCGCTCTTCAAGAAGACCTTTGTAAAGCCCTTGGCACAGGCACTGCAGTGGGTGGAAGCGTGGGTTTGCTTTTGCAGGTTCATCCCCCACGTGCTGGTGCTGTAGGGTACCGTACGCAGCCGCCCTCGCCCGTCGGCAGCGGGGCTCCGAGGTGGGCAGCCGCTGTCACCGCGGGCTGTACAAAGTGAGTCGAGGAGGAAGCTGTGAGAGGGTTAAGAAGCAGGATGAGGGCAGGAGGAGGCAACTGAGATGTCACCTGTGACCTTGGAGGCTTCTGAGCAGAGAGTAAACACCGAGACTGGCAGAGCAGCCAGCGTCTGCAGTGCTTCACAAGGACAGTGAAGGTCTGGGAGATGTCTGTTTGCTGACTCTGGGAACTGACGAGTTCTTTTTTAAAATGAAAGCTGGCAGGTGGCTGTTCTGTATAGAGCTGGGTGCCTGAGGGCCCTGGGTGCTCTTCCCTGTGCTCTTGGGCAGGGAGGGGTACAGCTCCGATCACCCCTGGCACCGAGGGTGGTGAGGATGAAGTGCCACTGGAAGCTGGTAAGGGAGGGGACTTGAGAGGGTCCAATGTGCTGCTGTGCTTTTAGGCACAAACTTGAAATAAAAAAAAAAAAGGTTAAAATTGCTATTCCATCACAGCTTGCCTGTTCTGTGGGAATCATTTAGGCATCCCGTTAATTGCAGCTGCCCTTGTGCTGCTGCACCCCAACGATATCTTCTGTTCACTTCTTCTTTGTCTTTGTGCTTCCCCTTAGCAGCCTCATTGATTTTTTTTTTCCTCTTTTTTTTCCCCTTTTCCTGTCTGCACGATACAATCGTTCCTTGTTAGCCTATCTTGCTCTTTCCTCTTTCAAGGAAGGGAAGGAGCAGGGGAACCAGATCTGATAATTCCAGTGAGTAGAACTGTTCCCCTGAGCCCTTTATAAAGAAATAAAAAGGCTCTCCTTCTCTCCGCTTCTCTTTGAGTGCAAGCACTTTACCCTCTCGGATTCCCTGCAGGCTCCTCACACTGCTAAAATTGAAACATCAAGATGTCTGAGGCAGCAGGAATTACCATCAGTGTTTTGACACCTGGAGGTACAGTTTCTATTAGCTTTTATATAAAAACAACACCAGTTTTGCCAACAGAGTTCTTGTTAAATAATGCATGAAGACCCCGTTCCTGACAGGAGGTATTTTTCTTTCACTTCCCTGGACTCTTGGATAATGGCTTAATTTTTGTGACCATTTGGGAAAAAGATCCGCACGCTCGCACATGGAAATATAGACGCGGTCACACACATGCTTAACTCCTGGGCAGGGAGTCAATTATCCCAGTGGCTAATTAACGCAGAGAGATGGGGGAGAGCAGTTTTAAGGTTGGCCTGTTGAGAAGGCTTGGATCACTGTTCCGGTTTTTGGAAGCAGCAGAAGGCAGTTTTCCAAGACCTTTGAATAAGACTGCTTCTCTGTGATAGCAGAGACCCTCGGAGGGTCTGCGTGCCCTCGGACGGAGACGAGCGCAGGGTCACCAGAAACAAAACCCGGTACCTTGTGTTTTTGCCTAGACGCTGCTTGGTGTCGAGCATATGCTCCGTGCTGGCTTTTGGGGGAAACGAAGCGAAACAGAAGGGCCCAGCATGTGGATGTGACTGCTAGCAGTGAGAATTACAGCACAGTTTTGACATTTCTAACCTAATAAGCGGTGCTGCGCGTGAGAGCCTGCTTATTTTCCTTTTCACCATGAGATGCTTTGACAGAGGAGTAAAGTCCCATTTTGACATTTCTGTCATTTTAACTAAAGAGAGAGATTACAGTAAATTGGATTAAGTGCAAATCTTCTTCAGATGTTTGTGGTTTGGGCTGATTTATGGATAGATGTCATTTGAACGTCATTCTGCATTTTTTAAGCATCTGCTTGATGGTTGCTCTAATGCTGTTGCTGCAAATAGTCCGCGCGGAGGAGGGAAGGCTGAACAAGAAGCAGCTACCCATGACGGATCTGATGCTGGTGTGTGGCATGGGGACAGCAAAACACTGTCCTTCTCCTGTTTCCAGCCACATAGTGCCCGATTCTGTAATGGGAGCTTGCTTCTCTTTGAGTTCCTGTTATTAAACCCGGCTATCGTCTGCTGAGAGTCATTTAAATAGGCTTGTTTGAGTGTTTTTCCCATCCTAGAGATGGTTCAGCGCACACATTCCGCGTTGTGTGCTTGGCCAGTCTTGGATTGCCCATTCCCCGGTGACCAGCGAGGATGTTCTTCATGGTTATGCTCCTGTGAGGTCTCAGTCTTGGCCACCTTGTTGTAGGGCCCTTCCCTTGCCATGAGTGTGTGTGTGGCTTCTCCAGCAACCAAAATAGTCTTGTAAGCATGCGCTGGCTCACTGGCAATGGCATGTGGAGATACTTTGTCCACGTACTGATATTTTTCAAAAGATGGTGTTGAAAGTTCTCCCCTAAATTAACACCGTGAGACTTCTCAAATGTGTATATCCTTCATGGCTTCCTCTGTGTGAGCCATTTAGAAGCTGCTGGTGCTGTTTGGAAAGCTGCGTAATCTCTTGTGGTGATGATGTAATCGGTGCTGTAATCAAATCTGCCAGTGATGTCACTGATGGAGTAGCCCACTGTTGCCTGGTGCAGTGATTAGTGGGATGAGACTGAAGTCTTTGTGTAGATGGTGATGGGAAACTGGGAAGTCTGCATCCCTAAAGTGTGTTATTTGCACATGTCGGTTTTAATTTCCGGCACAATTTTGGAAAATACCTCTGATCTAGCCTCAAAACCACTGGATTGGAGTCTAGGTGTAGAGGCTTATGGCTTTAGTTGTGGTCTCTGAAAGTTTATTTGCAAGTTTAATGTTGGTTTGAAGTTTTGTACCTGCGCTGGGAGGTGTAGGGCAGTTTTCTGCCAGCTTAGCTCCTGAAGCTGCCTCTACCCCACGCCAAGCGAAGGCAGCGCTGGCCCCGGGGAGCGTGTGACGGGCCGGGAGCCAGAAGATAAAAATTGCCCTTAGCCCTGCGGAGGGGCTGGCTGCCTTAGGCTGTGTGTGTGGATTTTCCCAGTCCTGGGGCGGGATGGCGCTGCCCTGGTGCGTGTTACGGGTACGGAGCAGTACCGTCGGAAGCGGAGCGCGTCAAATCCTGGCTTCTCGGGGTGAGTCGGCTGGTGATGCTGTGTCTTCCCCGTGAAGCAAGCCCCGCTGCCTGGGCTCTCCGTGCTGTTGCTGACACCACGGTCGCTGTGTTTTCTGCATCTGTGCTCCCTGGCACTGATCACAGCGCCCGTGCAGTCAAAAGGAAAGATCTTGCACTTCGCCATGCGAGTGTTTTGTGCCTTGCTGGTGACTCAAAGTGGAGTCCTTAAAACACTTTCTGTATTATTTTCTGTGATATGATTAGTAGTGGAAGATCACACTACTGAGAGAAGATAAATTTGTAATCCTGCTTAGCAGCTGATCTTATCCTCGCTGCGTAGCTCTCATTGCGTAAGGGACAGTGACCTGAAATCATCTTTTTGAACCGGTGGACAGGGCGCCTTTCCCCGCTCCCCTTCGCGCACACGGAGCCATACAGACGTTTTGAATGGTTTGAAGTTTAGTGGTTTTACTTTGAAATCTGAATAGCTTCACACAACAACCTTAGGTTATTGTGTCAAAGAGAACAGGAGGTGTTATTTTAATGTGTCAGTCTATGCATTAAACAGACTTCCCTGCATCTTTTGCAGCCTGGCTTGCTTTTTGGGAGCGCAAAGAAGTATTTACAAAGGTGACCTGGCACCGATGCCGAGGAGGAGCAAGCAGAGGAGCTTGGTCACAACCTGTCCTGGGGAGGTCTATGAGAGGGGCTGGGGTGGGGGCTTCGAGGGATGGCTCTGGCGCTGGGGAAGGGCTCTGCTCCGTCCCTTGGGATCATGCTCCCGCTGCTGGATGCAAGCAGGGGAGCGGGAGGGGAAGAGCTGCTGCTTGTGAGCAGCGAAGAATTAAAAACATCTGCTGCAGCTGTGCGCCTCTGTGCTGATTGTTTTGAACTGCTCTTGGTAAAGTGATGGAGGAGCTGGCGGTGCGTTTCTTGGCACGAGTCTCGTCTTGTTGGAGTTGAAGAGATGTTTCCCTTTCTGCTCAGTTGGCCCGTTCTCCTCCCACCCCCCCAGACACGCAGCAGCCCCAGGTTGGGCTCAGGTGAGACGTTCAGTCTCTCTTTGCTGGGGAGGATGGTGGAGTGCCCTTCATTGCTTTTCTTTCTCCCCTATCCACTCAGAAATGCTACATTAAATATCTTGGTATTGAGAGCTCCCTCTGAAGCCTGCGGAGCGGGTGAGGTTCCCCAGCCGTGCTGGCGGCAGCTGCGCAGTGCTGTGGGCAGTGCTCTGGAAGAGATGCTTCCTTCACTTACCCAAGGTGATGTCCTGGTGGCTGGCAGTGGGGAGGGAAGAAGTGTTTTTTTTTCCTCCCTGGTGTGGGTGAATTGGTGCTGTCTGTGATGGATTCTCACTGTGACGGGCTCTAAATGGGAACTCTCCAGGGAAATTAGCCTGCAGCTTTTGACTTTATTAAATATTCTCCATTGCCATCCCAAAGGACCGCTTCTTACTGCTCCATGGTGTTTCGTCTGTATTTTTACCATCACCTATGTGAAGTGTGACCATGTATGGCCTATATTTACATTAAAGTTTACATACAAATAGTGAAGAAATAATAGACAGTGTGTTCTGTTATTCAGGCCTGTAACATGGTGATGTGTTAGAGGTGGATAGGAGAACCTCAGCTGGAGATACTGCAGATTATTATGAAGTCCAATAGCCCACTTAAAGCTATGGCTGATGATGATTGATTTAGCCATTTATTAAAACACCTATTTAATGATTGATTAAGCCTTTATAAACTGTTTGTGACTTCTAAAATGTGACCTGGTGTATTGTAGCTCCATTAGCAGTTAGCTAATAAAATACACTCTGGACCGGTAATGCCTGATAGCCTGACAGAAATGAGGTTTTAGGCCTTAGATGTGTTGAAGTTTTAAACACCTTGTTACAGATTGTTCTAGGTGTGTGCCTCTCTCCCTGCCGGCTGCCGCTGACCTGCGGACGGAGCCCGGATCAGGGAACTGACAAGCGATGCTCTTGCTGCCCGGTGCCCGCTCCCTGTCCTCGGGAGCGGCTTTAGCCGAGCTTTTCGCCGATCCAGAGCAGACCCCCGGTAACACCAACGCCTGTGAATGCAGATCCCAGCTGACGTGGCTCCCTGCCAGAGCAGGTGGGGTCCTGTCCTCCCCTCTGTTCCTGCCTGGGCTGTGCAGAGGGAGCTGGAAATCGCCAAGGGAGGAGGAGGATGGTTTGCTTGGAGGCGCAGAACGCCGGATTTCAGTTTAGTTGAAGAGGCTGGGCTGGAGAGGGGGAAGATTGGCCCCAAAAGAGAAGATGTGCAGGCTAAGCTCTGCGTCCTGCTCTGTGTCTAGAAGTGTGTTGTCTTCCTGGGTTTTACCTTTATTTAACCAAGTACTGAAATCTAAAGGCAGATTGTGCATATGAAATTATAGGCGACTTTTTTTTTTAAAAAAAATCTGCCTTCTCTGTGTATAGAAGCATTTTTTCCATGAACTGCTAAACTTTCCATTTGCTCGAGCTGAGCAGAGCTGGCTGCTGGGATGAGCTGTGTAATGGGATATCTGAATCGCAGCAGGAAACCTGCTCTAGTTTAAGCAGACGTGATTTAAAAGCAAATTCAGTCAAACCAGTACAAACTCCTGCATGGAGAAATTACAACTGCTTTACATCTGATTGATACCGCTCTTGCTCGAGCCGGTAACTCCTGTGGAGGGATGCTCAAGCGGCCGACGAGTGAGACCTCTCGGGCGCAGGAGGAGCGACGCGTGTCCCTGATGCTCTGCCGTTCTCCCTGGGCATTGTGTTGTCAAACAATTCAGCATTTGCTTGCCTCTAGCATCTGTCTGCAGTGTTTGTTTGTTTCCTGGAGATTTCCTGCTCATGGGTAACCAGCCGTGCTCCAGGTGATGTGGGGAGAAGGGCTTGGCTCGCTGGCCTGTACCCCGTTGTTCTGTTCCCAGCCAGCTGTTCTGCAGCTGTTCGCACTGTGAGACGGAAGGGATTTAAACTTGGAGGGGTTTCCTGGGGCTCACCTTGGCACTGGGTGGGAGGTGACAGGGGGACAGCCGCTCTGCTGTCCTGCCCGTACCCTGCCACCCTGCCCGCCGCCCCCTCCGAAGGGACGTGTGTGGGCACTGTGTTTGAGTGCCAGGTGCTCCTCTGGGATGCTGAGATACGGCAAGAAAGTGAAGGTTTATTTCCATTTTCTGACTGCCAAAATATATATATTTTTTCTTGATTTTTCTTTGTAAAGTTTGTAACTTCAACCCAGGCCTCAGAAATAAACTGTGGTGGATGCTGATGGGTTGCGAGGGGGGGAGCAGCAAATTCCCCTTTGGGTAAGAGTTTACCGTTCGAGCCTTGACCTTGTTAAAACACCTTAACTCAATAAAAGCCGGAGCATTTAAAGACCAAGTGACTTCTTCCTGCCTTGAGGGGTGTAATGAAGCCATGCCACACCCCTTCCACCCACGGTGGTGTGGGAGGAGGACTCAGGAGCTCCCTATCCTGTCTGCCCAAGTGAGTTGGGAGACTTCCATTGGGATCATCTCCGTCCCGCAAGGCTCTGGAAGTGCTGGGAGAGTCTGGCAGTGATGGCGTAGGGAACTTGCTATTTCCCAACCGTCGGGAGGATGACATTGCTCCTTTTGCAGGGTGAGCAGTCCTTGCATCGGTTGAAGTTGTGGTCAAGTGTTTTGTGTTAAAGCAGACTGAATTTCCTGGGCAAAGCATGCAACGCAGCTTTGGGGGGGGAAGAGTGGGGGTGGTTATGTTAATCCATAAAGTTTCCTGCACAACTCAAAAGTGGGAAAGTTATCCCTTTTCTCAGGTTGTACAATGTTGTATGCAACTGTTAATTTTTATTTTTTTTTGTGCCTCTAGAGAGACTTTGACTTACTCTCTAGGAGGTGTTAATTACCTAGGCAAGGAAAGCAGAACGTGCCCAATTAATGGCTCCTGCTGCTTGGATCCATCTGACTGATCTGCCATGAACTAACGAGCAGCTCTTTTCGCTGGGCCACTGGTGAGCTTGAACTTCTCCTCGGTTTTCCTGGGGACAAATGAAAGCAGAAGCAAATGGCTGGAATTCCGTGATTAACCTGGGCTGAAAATTGACTCTTTATCTGCTAGTAATTACCCAGGGAATGTTAGGAGAAGGGCCCGGGGGTGAGTTCAGAGCTGGCATTTGACAGACGATCACAAGCGATTGGGTTGGCGTTACTGAAGTTCCTGTCCCGCGTCTGAGGCGCGGTGATGTGCTGGGTAAGTAGAGCGCCGCTTCGCAAACCCGGGGTAAAATGGGTTTAAAACGGCTCTGCTCCCAAGTGACTCCCTTCTTTAGTGATATTTTATGGCACAGCTGCATAGCATCTCATATATTTTTGAGTACCTTAGTTTACAGGTCATTTAATTTATTTGCAGGCTTTGTTTTGGGTCCCTGGGGTAATTTTGTTCCTTTGCACATGTCTTCCTACGGAGGCATTAAATTGTGCAGTTAGTCACAATAGTTCAGCTTTTCTGTTGGCGGTCGGTGCTCTTCAAAGATCCTCGTGTGAAGTTTAGACTCCTGAATCATTAGAGGATCATGAAAGAAAAGGAATAATTTAGAAGGCGAAGATGTTTTGTCGTCTTTGAAATTGGGAACGTGCGAAAGGAGAAAATGTTTAGCGGTACAATCTGCCTCAAAGAACTTATCTGAAGAACTCCAGAAAATGAATTTCCCTTCTTTATTCAGGATGTAAATAATCAAAAATGTCACTCCTGAGCTGAGTAATTTGTTCAACAAAAGAATCTGGAGGAGATGACTCCCCGAGCTTTCATGAACGTGCCCGAGACATCAGAAGCCCTGTCTCCGCAGCAACGTGAACTGAAGGGTTTGAAAACCAAATGAGCAGCGTGTTCCGTGCGAAATATATAAATAAATCTCGCAGGTGCTTTGTCATCTCCCTTGCATTTTAAGAGCCTCGCTTGTCTGGCTGGCCTGGGGTTTAGCATAGCTCCCGGGAGCTGCGGATGGGCGTAGCGATGATGTGGTTTTACGGTGCTGGCTCTTCACCTGCTGTTTAATGGATTTGGGAGCGTGGCCGAAATAGTCGGCCTCTTTCTATATCATTATTGCACGTTGGCAAGGAATTGCGCTTTTTTTTTCTTGATTTATAGTTGCTTGTGAGTATTAAACTGAGATTAGTACTGCCTAACAGTTACAATATTTATTACAATATTTAAGCCCATGTTTAATGTAAGAGGGAGGCAGCTGAAGTGGAAAAGATGTCGTATAGCATGTGTGGGAGAGGATGCTTCGGGGACAGCCTGTGCCACCCTGGAGAGACATTTCCTTCCTGGATAAAGGAGGACCCAGATCCAGGCTGATCCAGCCTCTGGGCTGAGAGGAGCAGCCTGCCTTCTGCTCCTGGGGCAGCGCTGGCGAGGATGATGCGAACTGCGGATGCTTCCTTAGCAGAGAGAGCATCTTCGAGGGCCTATGAAGTACTTCCCCGCTCTTTTCCCAGAAAAGGGAAGTCTTGGTCCTGGGAAGAAAGCTCTCCTGGTTTCTGGAAGGTTTAAGAGGAGGGAGAGAAGGACCTTTGCCCTGGCGTAGGCTGTCTGTGCTTGGCCCACAGGTAAAATTGCTGTGGCAGCACGGGGCGAGCGTTGTGCCGTTTCAAGCTTGCTGGACAGGGGTTTGGTAGAAGAGGAGGAGGGTTGGGTTTGTGCCTCTGCAGTCCCTCTTGCCTGCCACATGCACTTTTTAGCTTCAACTTGTGCACTTCTGTATCTGGAGCTTTCAGCTGGGCTTCCATCAGAAAATGGGGCATTTTCAGCATTTTTTCCATCAATTCTACTCATCCACTTTTGCTGTTCTGCACTGGTTTTCCTATCTGTCTGCTTTTTGGCTGCCTAATCTGTGCCCTGGCATTTGACCGTCGCTCCTTCCCTCTCCCCCTCGAGTCCCCTGCCGCGTTTCCCTTCACAGTCCCAGTGCCCCGGTGCCTTCATGGTTTCTTTTTTTTTTTTTTTTTTTTTTTTTTTTTTTTTTTTTTTTTTTTTTTTTTTTTGTGTGAGTTCCTTTTTTGCTGTTTCTTTTCAGTACCTTTAATTACTTGAAGTGTCCCGTTCGGGCACTGAGCCTGCAGCTGCCCGTTGGTCGCTGTGGGTTGCGTGTGGCCACGTGTGCGCCAGCTCTTCCCATTTCCCGGCGGAGCGGCATGGGAATGGGTTTGCAGGGCCGCGGGAGCTGTGATGCCGTTGCGTCACGGGAGCAGCTCTGCAGTTACATCCTTGCCGATGAGCTTGCCGTCCAAATGATCCACACATTGTCTGCATGCTTTTCAGATCTCAATGGCAAAAACCAGGAGATTCTTAAGTTTTTTAATTGATCGGGAGGGGAAAATCCAACAACGGGAGCAGCACAACTAAAGGGAAAGCGGCACGTTATGGCAGGTTTGGAAAGCAAAGGCTCAGGCTGGCCACGCGGATGCTGACCTGGGGCTGGAGCTGTGGCTGGGCTGGCCCTCGGCGTGTGGCTCGTGCGTTTTAGTAAGAGCACGTCCCTGCGGCGGGGGGTGACAGAGCGCCCCTGCGAAGGGAAACGGGTCGGTCTTGTTCGTTGAAGCACATACGTGCCCCTCTGGGAGCGGTCACAAGGTCACTTTGCAGGCTCTCTGCTGAGGCCTGGGAGGTATTTAAACCACCTGAGATCTGTTGCAAGTGCTCATCTGATGAGAGGTGGCCGTGGTGGGGCAGGGGGTCCCCACATCCCATCTGCTGCAGAGGGTCGGGGTCTGAGCGAGGGCTGGTTGCGGCAGGAGTTGGGGTTAGCACGTGCTTTCCTTTGCCAGAAGCATCAGGCCAGCATCGTCTCACTGCCGAGAGCAGCCTGCCTGGCAAACTCGCCTTTCAACACACAACCGGGAGCGGGGCTGGCAAAATCCAACCCTCCAACCTTGCTTCACGCAGCTGCGGTGCCAAGATTCGTACGCAAATGCTGGCAGAGGTTATCTCGGGGCAGAGGGAAACCTGGGTCCCGAGCCCAAAATAGCTTGGAAAGATTGAAAAGGAGAAATACAAGTGGCAAATCCTGCTGTACTGCTTTGGGCAATGACAGGAGTAGGACGGAGAAGTCATCTTTTGTCAGGGATCGGAACCGGTTCTGCGTGAGCCATGCTGCGGCAGGAGAGTCGATGCAGCCTGGAGGTTTCCAGCAAGGAAGTGGCAAACCAGGATGAGAGACTTCAGCTCCCGAGCTTCTGCCGTCCCCTCCGTGGCCTTAGGGACTGGTTGTACCTTCTTAGGAGGGCATCATCCTGCCCCGGGCAGCTCCATCGTGGTGCTGCAGATTTGCCCCCAGATCTGCTGCTGTAATTGCTCGTGCATCCGCACCGTCAGTCAGGCTAGGAAAGTCGTCTGGTTCAAGAGTCATCCGGCCAAAAGAGCGGAGAGGAGGGCAGCTGTTGACGTTTGAGCAGAGCAAAGAGCCCCTTCGGGTATTGCTTTTTGGGGAGCATGTGGGAAATCAAGGAGCCTGGCCGTGATGTGCAGGACCTTGCCAGCCTGGCTTTGCTTTTGTGCTCTTCCAAAGCAAGAAATATGCTTTAAGATCACATGCAGGTCCAAGCCTTGACCCCTGGGGTTGAACCAACCTCTCTTCCATGCCACGGAGCTCAGGATGTGCCTGGCCTTTCCTGCTGACCCTGCGCTGCTATTTTAATTTAAAACCTCTGTCCCCTGCTGTGAAGGCTGCTGTGGATTCCTGGGCTGCAGACACTGGCATCATTCTTTGTTGTTCTGAATAGAGCCCTAAGTTTATGGCAGACAGCCTGCTTTCCTATTGAAAGGCCTTAACAGATACAGTACACATAAATATTTGTGTGTAATGTCAACTGTCTTCCAAGAAAATTTCATGCACGTATTGATTACACGAACCCATTATCATTACATTGCAGAGCATTTCTTAGGAACCTTTCTACCCATTTTCATCACATCTTAATTAGTTTTCCTTCCACTAGGCCTTTTAAAGCAACTGGGTAAACCTCGAACTGCCTTTCATGTCTGGTTTTGATCCAGAGCTGTATGGTGTGCCGGTGCTGTTACCGGCCGTGGGATCCGCGCGTGCAAATCTGCGCTGGGGTTTTTTAAGCATCATGGGTTGGTTGGTCTCTTGGAAGTGAATGTTACAGCTGAGTATTAATTAAGCATTATAAACAAAGGTCTCCTTAACTTTTATTTCGAAATACATGGGTTGACTGGAGGATATACACCCTTTTTTATTTGTTTGTTTGAAGAGGAAAATTGTCATGTATTTGGCATTGGAATAAAGGCAGCTTGGTTGTTTTTTCCAAAAACTCGCATCATTTAATGTAATTAAACATTAGCTTTGTTGTCAATACTCTTCAATTAAATGTGCCCTGGTGAGCGCTAGCAGCATTTCGCTTACTTGCCTGGTCTGCCTACTGTGGTGGTACTGGTCGTTGCCTTCTGATGAGGTCTTTTGCAGTCATTTTGTGGGCTGCATCCTAACGACTTCTGTAGACCATCCATGGTCTGTAGACCACAAGTTGAGTAACATTACTCTGGACTTAAGAAACCGAATATTCTGTTAATCTTATTTCAGCATGTCCTTGCTTTGAACTTGAGCAATCTGCTTTCATTGGGATCTTTAAAACTTTTGTAAGATGGATAAACCAGTATTTTCTGTGAGCTGGGAGTGCCTTGGTGTTCTCACCTTTCAGACAGATGAACCAAGGCGTGGGGTAATGTTCTAGTCTGGCTGAGATGGAGTTGGTTGATCCCGTAGCAGCCCTCACGGTGCAATAAAGGCGAGGAGAAAGGGGATGGGGCATTCATTAGTTTGTCTTCTGGAGCAATTGCTATGGGTACTGAAGCCCTGCTTCCCGGGAAGTGGCTGACATCGCCTGCTGATGGAGAGGGGAGAATAAATATTTTGTTTTCCTTTGCTTTTGCACACAGCCTTTGCTTTATTAAACCACCTTTATCTTGACCCACAAGGTTTTTTTTCCCCTCTGTCCTACTGAGGAGGGGAGCAGTAGAGCGGCTTGGTGGGCACCTGCCGCCCAGCCAGGGTCAACCCACCGAGGGCAAGTACGGCAGCTCGCCGGCCTTTTTGTGGTGTCAGCGCCAGCCAGGGACCTCACCTGGGAGTCCTGCCCTCCCTGGGGAGTGTGGAGCTGATCGGGAGGATTGGCACTAGCTTGGAAGAGCAACAGGCGTATTGAATGTCGTTAACTAATTTTTTTTGCAAGTCAGTTTAATTGCAAAGCCTTATTTTAGACCTGTGGAGATTTTGCACGGTCCTGGCTGTATCAACGCGTGCTTTCACTGCGCTCAGGAGCCGGGCTTGAAGGACCGGCGCAGAAACATGCGGCCATGAGAGGTGTTGGCTGTGAACCTGCGGATCACCGCACGGCGTCCTGAGCTTGGCTGTGCCCATCTTTTGGGCTGGACACGAGTCCACTCGGCCGGGTGCCGTACGCCCCGTCAGCGTGGGCTGCGAACACTGCTGGGCAGCTCTGCGGGCCAGCCAGCCTGCAGGGACTTGCGGTGACTTCTAGAGTGCTTCCATGGTGTAAATTAGGGAGAACGGGTGCTGGGGAAATTACTCTAGACAGTAAATGGCACATGGAAGGGAGAAACGGAGGAGCTGGATGGTGGTGATTTGCTGTGTGGAGTTGGCGGGGGGGAGTGGAGGTTTTGACAGCTCCAGGAGCAGGGCAGGATCCCGGGAGTCTCCCACAGAGGTGGAAATAAGCGGGGGCAGGAGCGTCTGGGGGCTCTTGCCCTCTCCGCAGGTCCGTGCTGTAGCCCTGCTGCTGGGTTCCTCCTGTTCCTCATCAGAGGCTGTAAATCTCCTGGTACCTAACGCTGTGATGGCTAACGCAGGTCTGCAGATGAAGCGGTCTCTGGTGGGGACTCCGACCAGGCAGGGAGGGAAATACTTCTCCTGTGAGGCAATGTCTGTTCCTCATCAAAATCAATTGAGAAAAGTAGGAACCAAACCATTTGATCTTAAAGACTTAAAGAGCCTGGCTGCACTATTTCTCTTTTATTTCCATTAATCTGCTCTTATTGTTTGTGTTTTTCTCATAAAAATAATTAAGGGTTGCTGATGAGGAGGCACCCCAGTACCTCCCCAGCAAGATGTTCTGCTCCCGCTTTGCTCCCCGGTGGGTGCACCCACGCCGCAGCAGCCCCTTTCTTTGCACGTGGGATCTGAGGCAATGGCACCTGCGGAGCTGCACCAGTGCTGTGGTGACCTCGCTTGGCTCCAGCCCGCAGCCCAGCTTTGGTGGACAGCATCCAGGGGCTCAGGTCTTGTGCCGAGATCTTGCTGGTGACCTGCTGCTCTGTGGTTTGCAGGTGTGGAAACGCACAAGCAGCGCTTTGCCTGTTTGCAAGCACATGGTTTTTACTCTTAGCTTTCCAGGGCTCAGTTTTAAAGCTGAACTTCTGATCTGAAGAGTTTAAAGAGAAGAAAAAAATCATAGAATCACAGAATGGTTTGAGTTGGAAGGGACCTTTAAAGCCCATCCAGTCCCAACCCCCTTGCAAGAAGCAGGGACATCTCCAACCAGATCAGGTTGCTCAGAGCCCTGTCCAACCTGGCCTGGAATGTTTCCAGGGATGGGGCATCCACCGCCTCTCTGGGCACCTCGTGCCAGCCGTTTCTCTTGCTGTAGACAGCTGCCACGGCATGGTCTGGTCCACCTGCTGAGCTTCCAGGGAAGCAGTTGGCTTGCTGAAAGCTGCCAAGAGTTCTGGGCCCACCAACTTGGAGTCTGTATGTATATGTATACGCACATGTGCTGATTATCTTAGGTGGCTGCAAGCCAAGACGTCCAAGTTAGAATCTGTTATTAGGAAAGTACCTTAAACTTCTGCAGATCCTAGTGAGCTTTTGGAGCCCCTGAGAGCATCCTGCATGTGTCCTCGGCAGCTGCGGGGAGGGTTTGCCCCTGTAGAAGCACATGTGGGCTGCAGGAGAGCCGGGAGGGTGATGGTGTGTCCCTGGAGGGTGTCGAACCGCGGTCGGGAATCGGGGATTAGAATCGTGTCCAGTCGGAAGCGCAGGGGGAAGTGGGGTAGTCATAGTGGAAGTGTAAATGTGCGCCGGCTGCCTTCTGGGTGCCTCTGAATTCCCCAGCGTGCGCAGGGGCTTTCCTGCCGTGGGGGTGGATTGCACCGAGCACACTGAGCTCCTGCCTGGGGAGGCTGGCCCCGTCTAGGATGAGGGTCGGACCGTTCCCGGGCCACCGGTGCTTCCCAGGACCGGGGCGGCAGGTAAGGTGTGCCGGGGCTCAGCGGGGACATGTGGGTGCAGGGCTGGGAGGAATCCCAGCTCCGGAGCCAAAAGCTGGGGGGGGGACCTGGTTGTCCCTCCTCTCCCTGCCGTGAGAGCCAAACCTTGCTGTGTGTATTCCCGTACGTAACGTGGCAAAACACCTTTTGACAAAGATGCTGGGCTGACCCTCGGCAGGAGCGTGGAGATGTCTCTGTGTGTCTGTCCTCCTTAGACCTTGATGGAAACTTGCTGAAAAACAGTGTTTCTGTGAAACTGGGACCCTTTATAAGGGGGCTTCTTTAGGCTGCTTTCTTCTTGCTGCTGTGGCCCTGCTTGCCATGCCCAGCCCGCTGGGGACCGTTGCCTTGGTTTGATTTTATTTCTGGCTGTGAGCAGCACATGGGTGCTGGCAAACCAGTGAGGCGGTCCCACGCCTGCCTGCAGCAGATAGCAAGCGGTTTATCAGCACGGCCTGATCTGTGGTCTCACAGAAGGAAAAAAAATAGAAAAAGAAAAACTTCCTCTTTTTTCTTTTTTCCTTTTTTTTTTCTTTTTTTTTTTTTAATTTTTTCTTTCCCCTTTCCCATTCCCTTTTTGGTTTTTGTACACGCCAACTGCTGTTTCGGTTAAAATTGCATTGGCTTGGGCTGGCTGCGCTCCGAGACCACTGGAGCGTGGGGAGAGGCTGCCAGGGAGCTGGTGGAACTGGAAGCCTCCTCTGCTGCTCTGGGTGTGCCGATGAGAGATTTTGGTACTCCCAAAAACCTTGCACAAATCTGTGTAACACGTACCGAGGAGGCAGCGTGCGAGCGTGCTCAGCGTTGCGTGGGATGGAGAGCGGGTCCTGGGCAGCACTAAGGGCAGCCTTTAGATGTTTGTTTGAAATCCAGACAAAAAGTTGGAGGCTTAAAACCCTCTCCGAACAAACTACGTGGAGTATCTATAAAAATCAGCAACTCCTAAATCTCCCCTTGGGAGGGGAGTTCTCCCACTTTGTTGGTTTTACTGATTTTGTTCCAGCTAGGAAAGGAATTACAATATGGTCGTGTGGGTGACAGGGGTGTTGTTTGTGAAAATGCCCTCAGGGCCGCGGTGTCTCCATCAGAACCTCTGGTCTAGGTGGCACTGGAGGCAGGGCATGCTTTAGTCCTGGATTTTAGTGTGGTCCCATGGAGGGACGTGGCTGCTGGGGAGGTCGGTGCCCAGTGTCTGTCCCGAAAGAGAGCAGAGCTTACCGCGGGGGGCTGCAGAAACGGCGGCAGCTCGGAAAGGAAGGCGCTGAGAGGAACGTGTGTGGATGGGTGAGAGCCTAGATGGGGAGAGGGATGGGCTGAGGAGGGACCGTGTGCTTTGGGACCTGATGTTGAAGTGCAAAAACTCTAGCTCGTGTTTTTCAGAACAAAGTTACCCCCCCAAAATACCCATCTCCAAGAGGCTTGGAGATGTAGATTCACAGAGCCCAAATAAACTGCTGGCAGCTTGCAGGCCTGGACCTGCTGGTGCTGGTGGAAGGCTTTCCAGGGCAATTGAGGGGGATGGATTTGGGATAATCTTATATTTGGACTTCTCTGTGATTTCAGTAATCCACAGCAAAAAGCTTGGCAGTGGTGTTTGTCACGTGGAAAACGGGGCTGCTGGAGAAATGTGAGGGCAGTCAAGTTTTGGTGATCACCCAAGGGCTTGATGTCCAGTTGTCTCATGGGACCGTGGTTGACTGAATATTAACCTGCTGCTTTCCTGTTTGCTTCCAGTTGTCGTATGACACGGAGAGCACGCACATGATGAAGAGGAGCTCTCGCCTCTCCTAATCCTTTGTCGGTGATTTGGAAGCAGCGACCGCCGCACCGGCTCGTTCGACATGTCTGGATCTACGCAGCCTGTGACGCAGAGCTGGCGTGCCGCCGAGCCGCGCTACCCCCCGCACGCCATGTCCTATCCGGTTCAGATTGCTCGACCACATGCGGTAAGGCAAGAGACTTCCCTTCCCTACCTGCTCGCAGGGCAGGAGCCGCGCGGCGCGTCCCCGTCGCTGGGGCAGCGGTTCAGCTGCGCTGCTCGGATGTGGCTGTTACGGAGAAATCAGACTGTTTCCGTGCCTGTGGTACGGGATTTCATCGTTCCTCTCTTGTGGGATCCTCTTTTGTTTCTCCTTATAGTGGTTTCAGCTGTGAAAGATCCTTTCCAGTGTCTTCCTAGTGCTTACTATGACGGTGTCATGGGCTCTGGCTTGTTGCTTATGAGCACAGGAGTTTCTTCCTCACTAGAGCACCCTTGGTTGGATGCAACAACTGGCTTGGGAACGGGGAGGGTGGTTGGAGTGGGCACGTGTGGCCTCCAGCTTCTTCAGCTTGGCCTTTTCTTGGTATTGAATTGCAAGGGGATGAGCATCCCCCCGTGCATGGGCTTACCGCTTCCCAGCAAGCCCCGTCCTTGCTCCTCGCACCCATGGGAGAGCTCTCCTGATTTCCAGGTCGATTGCTGGGTTGTGAACACACTGCCTGCCCCTCGGCCAGCAGACCTGCCCCTTCACATGGCACTCCTGGCAAGTGACAAGAAAACTGAGCTGCTGATTTTTTCCATTTTATCATTCCCCCCTTTTTTTCCCCTGTCCCTTACATTTGACCCATAGTCTTGTCTCCTTTTGGATCAAGGCGTCAGCTGGCGGTGGTTTTTTGTTGGCTGTGTTTTGTTGCTTGCACAGGTTCGTTCACCCGGATCCAGCCTCTCCTTTCTTGCTGTGCCACTCGTGCCTGTGCTTGCTCATCCTGGATGGCTGAATGTTGTCAATTTAAGCCCTTAACGGAAAAACCTCTCCTTAGTGGAACAGCTTTAGTCAGCTCAGGCTGCTTAGATGAATCTTGTTAGGTGCTGGAGCGTGGCACAGGCTTGCGAGGCTGCTCTTCGGAGCTGTTTCTTGGTGGGTTACAGCGAGGTGGCCACACCAGGAAGGTGCTTGTCACACGAGTTAGCAAGGAGACCTTGTCTCGGGGTTATGTTTCTGACCGTGATGGCTACGGCCTCGTAAAATACCTGCTGTGAAGATTTTAGGGTTTGACTTAAAAGCCTGGAAATCCACAAAGTATCAGTGAAGGGGGGAAATTCCCTTGTCTGCCTGTTTTACTGGGCGTCAGCAGAGCGGTGTCGGGAGCAGAGCCGGAATTTGGAAAGGCTTTGAGGTAGAAACGTTAGGGAGGGTGCAGGACAAGCTTTTGGCCGCGTTAGCTGGCTCAGCCAGATTGCTCGGGGCCTGCGTGCCTCTGCACAAAGAAGCTTTTTATCCAGGGAATGAGACACGCTGGCCTGGTTCGATTTACAGGAGTTTGCTTCCATCGCTGCGAACGTGTTTGGGAGGTGGGACAGAACGCGAGAGTGTTCATCTCAAGAAGAAAATCCCAGTTCTCTTTTTATCAGAAACCCGAGCAGGAGGAGGATGTGACCAGGTGAGGCAGGTCTGCAGTTGTTGCAAAACTGATTTAAAAACAAACCAAAGAAACCTCAGCACTTAGTGTGGAGATGAAGTTTAGAAGAGTGCAAAAGGTTCCTGGCCTTGGGGTGTTGAGTCCTTGTCTCCCACAAACCCTGCGTTGTTCCCCGTAGTGTCGCAGCCGCTGAATGAACTGAGCGGGGCGGTTGTTTGCAAGTCGGACGGAGCTCTGGGTTTCTCCAGCCTTGCCCTGCTCTCTGGCTGGGGTGAATACTGGTTTTATTCTGTCATATTAATATTGGAAGAACTTGCTGGCGAGTGCTTCTAGAAGCTATTTTTACAGCCACGTGTAATCTTCTGGAGCTGTGTGATACCTTTAGGTGTCTGGATGCAGGAGAGGTCTGGATGGAAAGCCAAAAGGCTCCTTTCGGCAGAAGGGTGCCAGACCCACGCAGACCAAACGCACCTTGGGTCTCCTGGGGAGGGCAGGGAGGTGTTTCTTCAAGCGTGTCCCTGCATGATCCACCCTTAGCTGTTTGCCAGCGCGTGTCTCCTGCTCGGCGGCGCTGTGAGCTGGAACACAGCCACGGCTCTGCGGCTGGAGCTGATCTCTGGTGGGATTGCTTGGGAGAGGAGAGCCCAGTTGCTTTGAAGTTGCTGCACTGTTTAATATGAAAAGTCAGCGGTATTTGCTTGCACGCCTTGGCTGGGTCAGTTTTGTCATGGGGTGTGTTTGCACAGTGAGAGCCTGTTTGGAAGAAAGCAGGAGAGGCCAAAACCAACCCGACACTAGCATGTCTTGCATCTAATTAGATTTTGGTTCTGGTTTGCTGCGTTCCACAACATCCTTTCCCCAGAACTGGGAATTCGTCAGCCTGGGGATCCTTATCCCGGTGGTGGAAACGCCCTGGGTCACCTCCTGGGCGCCTGCGCAGGGCCAGGCAGAGCAGGGCCGCAAATGCTGTTCTCGTATAAATAAATAATCACAGTCCAACTGCGACGGTCACACCCAGGGAAATGTGGCGCGGCAGGAATACTGAGCTCAGAAATGAGCCGTGACATTATTTTAGGCTTGGAGACGCTGTATGAAAAGTGATTTAAAGGATTGCAGCTGTTTGATTTCACAGATGAGGCAGGGGAGAGGGGATGTTGGGAAGGGGCAGAAGGCAGTGGAAGCAGGCTTGGGCATATTTTCTTCCATCCTATAAAACCTCAGGGAGTATCCAACAAAATGGGGAAAAGACTTCTTTCAAGTGAGCAAACAGAAATATGCTTTGTACATACGGATGCTGTCTCCCAGCAGTGTGTTCCAGGAGTTACTGCTGAATTTGAGGCCGGTGGAGAAGATCCAGTACCGATCGAGTGAGGATGCTTGGTGGCTGGTTTCACTGCTAGGTGCCAGCTTTGGGCAGGGCTGTGAACCTGTGGGTCTGATCCAGACTGGGTTCTGATGGGGGAGGCAGTGAGCAGGCTCTTCTGCAGGGCAGGTTGGTCCCCATCCATATCGGGGTGTTGTCCTCCTCACCAAGAGGCCTCTGGTCCCAACAGCTGCCAGGGAGGCAGGATGTGAAAGTGGTGCGATATTTTATAATGACCCTAGATTTAGTTCACAAAATTTTGTCAAGTGTGCGTGCTTTTAAAGGGAAGATGGTTCTTCTGCTGAAGGTGCTTGCTGAAAAGGTTCTGGTTTGTTTGACTTTCCTAAGTAAAACTAAAATCACCAATAACCAGTAGCCGCTTCTTAAGAGCACTGCATGGTTTTTGGCCAAACTACAGGGAAAATGTGTGTGTTCTCCATATTCATGAGCTGGAATGTTGGGGTGCTCAGTTGACTTCCGCCATGTTCAGCCTGGGAACAGAAGAATTGTTTGGATGCTCCGTGACCTTTAGCTAAAGGTGAAAAAACACATTACATATGCCCTTAACCTTCTAATGTGTCCGAAGCTCATGCTCTCTCGAAGGAAACTTTCCCATGAAGGATATTTGTTTTCAGGCAACCTGCAGATATTTTCTGTAAACAGATCAATTTCCCTGCGTAGTTCGTGTCCCCCTTGCCTTTTAAAGCACCTCTGTGATCAGTATTCCCTGGGGACAGCAGGGTTCTCCTCTCGTCCTCCCCCGTGGATCCATTTTTTTTTTTTTTTTGCTGTGCCCTCCTTACCAGTCCTCCTTTTCCTCTTCGGGCCCTGACATTTCGGTGCTGCGGGGCCGATGCGGCTTGAGATGCAGGCCGGGGTTTCCAGGAGGGTGGTCCCGGCTGCTGGAGATGCAGGTGGTCAGGGCACACAAGGTGTCCTCCTGCGGTGACCTTTGTGCCAAAACAGCTTCTATTTTGGGGTGCTTTTAGTGTTTTGCCTACCAGAGATACTGAGCCGGTTTGGGGATGGGTAGGACTGGGGTGTGTGCCCATGGATATGAAATGGGTGCTCTGTTGTTGCCTGAATCCCCACCGGGGAGCACCGTCCCCCTTCCCACAAAACAAGAGGCGCCCAGCACACCTCCTGCACGCTCTTTGGCAATGTTCCCACAGGCTGCTCGGCTGAGATGGCAAAGGGAGCTTAACCCCTCTGCTCCAGCTTTGAGACCTTCACGCCCCCTCCCATGCCGCCTCTCCTGGCTGGGAGCAGCTTTGTAATTCCTTCGTTAAACTCCTCGTTGGCAAAACCGCTCCGGTGCGGGAACGTCCCAGCCCGATCATTCGGGTTTTTTTTGGGATGTGATAATGAACTTCCTTGTCTGTCTGTGAACTGGAGACAAGAGGTTGGTGCAAACTTGTGTGTTGATTTGGTGTCCTAGCCAAACGGTGGCCTGCGGGGAATGGGGCGCCTTCCCTGCCCGGACTCCTCCTCCCAATTTGAGCAGGGCGAGGTAAACCCAGCGTCCTGCCGCGGAAGGAAGGTGCCGTGGGGGGACCCAAGCCCCTGCGATGGCAGGAGCTCTCTCCACCATGACGTGATCGGAGCGGCAAGGTGATGCCAGGTAAGGCTGCGGAGAGGCAGCGTGTTTTGCAATACGAGCACGAGGCGCCTTTGCTGCTGTGTTGGTTTTCCTCAGAGTAGTTATTCACGCTTTGATCTGCTGGAAGCGAAATGCCAATCTGTGTCGGTGCTCCAGGAACTTGCAGAACGGAAGAGTTTATGGTGCCAAATGCTAAAATTCCCCCCAGGCTGCAAAGAGCCTTCTCCAACTGCTTCCGAGCGCAAAGAAAAGCCTCCTGCTACCAGCTGCGCAGCTGAGCGGGGTCGCTTCGTGCCAGAGATTCGCCTTCTGGATTCTGCCTGCCGGGCTCCAGCTAATGTTTTAAGGAATGGCTTGAAAATCAAAACCATACCTTGGAAATAGCAACTCTGATCAGGTCTGTCACAAGAACTCGATGCGAGCTGTCTTGCAGTACCTTGGGGTTGCCGGTGAAGGATTGCGTGAGCTCTGAGCAGCTCAGCGGCGGATTTGGGAAAATTGGCTTTCTGCTGTGGCACTTGGGAGAGCATGGAGATGAAGGAACAGGACACCTAATTCCCTGCCCTGGGGTGTCTCCCCCGTTGCCAGGAAGGAGTTTGCTCACAGCAGTTTGTATTTAAAGCCCATTTTTCCTAGGATACAGCCTTTATTCAAAACAGTTCTTTTTCTTCAAGCTACTGTAAACTTCTACGGTTGCTCCCTAATCTGCTTTTTGGATGTGATTTTGATGCAGAGGGTGATGCTTTGCTTTTGGTTGATGTCAAGATTGTAAATCCACAGGAGAAGAAAATATTTTTTTGCTGCATATGTGGTTTGGCAAAGGTAGAGACCCACTGAAGCTGCTTTTGGAGACATAAACCCTTTGGCTGCATTCCTCGCCTGCCTCTGCCTGCGTTGTCCCACCAGCTCCTGGAGACACCTTCTGCAAGACTCAGGGCTTTTGCTGGTTGTCGCTGTCACCGTATTTATTCAAAATACTGAGTCTGTGAGGTTCTTTGACCTGAAGGATTTGCTGTGGAGGTGTAGGGAAGTGTAGCAGAGAGCTGTGAGGGATGTGGAACGATGAAAGGGTCCTACATGGAGCTGCAGATAGATTATGGGCGTTGTGTGGGACGTGGTGGAGGACTACACTGCAGAAGAGATGCGGTGATGAGCAAAATGACCCGGGTGGAGTTTTGGGTTTGTTGTGTGAAGACAGCTGCTCACCCCACATGAGTGTTCGTGACCACAAGTAGCTTGGGGAAGCAGAGCATGAGGCATGTGGAGGGGAGGAAGGGCAGATGGGTCATTCCCAGCTCAAAGGCGCCTGGATGTGACTGGGACAAAAGTCTTGTGACGGAGAGAGACTGAAAAGCAGCACTGTGATGGATGTGCTGCTGCTCCGAGGGCACCTCTGGCTGCCGGGGAGAGGGCTGGCGGCTGGCTCCAGCACCCGGCACCGGTCAGATGACTGGGAAGCCACAACAGCTGAGGGCTGCCCGCACGGAGATGTGACGACTTCTCTGTGAATGGCGTATTGAGACGGGACAGCTGAACACCGCTGACAGCCCTGGTTTGCTGGAGAGGTGGGGGAGAGCGTCGGGAAGGATGCGTTGCTGGTACAGACACTAACGGTGCGGGCAGCAGATGTGGCCTCTGTGCAGGGAGGGCAGCAGAAGTCGATGCCATCCAAGGAGGGGGCTGCGCGCAGTGTGGTCACCTCCTCAGACAAAAGGCCAAGTCAGCAGCTTCTGAGAGATGGATGGCAGCGAGGCTTGTGTCAGAACAATACGGGCGTTTGTCTTTTCAGCACATGTTGCGTCCCCGTAGGCAAGATAAAAATGCGTGCATTCAGCCAGGTTTTATTACTGACCTTATCTTCAACAGTAGAGCTGATTGTGGAGGAGTTGTTGTTTTTTTATGTTGGTTGTTTTTTTTTTCTTTTTTTTTTTTCTTAAATCT
>WHYT01012794.1:0-39536 GCA_009806455.1 Tetrax tetrax | reverse complement strand
ACGCTTTGGGGTGGGGGGGGAGGGCGCTGGTTTGTTTTGTTTTTTTTTTTAAATAAAGCCAGCGGAGCAGGCATGGGCATCTCGTTCTTAACTTCATCCACCCGCCCTGTTCTCACATTCCCCCCGCCACCCCCCAAAAAAGGGGCTCTCCTTCCCGCGCTCCAGGTAGCACCGGCAGCGGGGCGGGGGCTGTTCGCAGAGCTGCCAAACACCTCTATGTGTCCCCCCCCGCCTCCGGGTCCGGTGCCACCAGCACTCCCACAGGCTGCCCCTGCTAACTTTCGGGCAGTGGGCCTTCTGCTACCTGTGGATCACCGGAACTTCGCCCTCGCTCCAAGCGATCCCGTTTTGCAAGCAGCTTGCCAATAACTCGGGACTGCAAGAAAAAAACCAGCTGGCTCAGGAGTGGAGTGGCGTGCATCCCCAAGAGCTGCTGTGTTGAAGCGGGTAGACTTCAACGCAAGCCGCCATGCTGCAGCAGGAGAGGAATATTAGGAATATTCTGTTGGCTGGGCACAAAAAACACCACTCATCGGAAGCGGCCAGCCCTATAAAAGGAAATCAACTAAAAGCGGGAGAAACCTCTGGACTTTTCCTCCTGGGACAGATGCACGTACGCGAACGGGAGTGTTGCAGCCGTGCGCAGAGCCAAATGTATTTTGAAATGTAACACAATGCCTTCCTTGCTCTTGTTCTTTTTTCCTCTGTGGCTCTTCTTTACTGTATTTAAAGGAATGTGTTTGTTACCAGCCCACCCTCTCTGTCCCTGCATTTCCAGCCCTGCTCTCATCTCACTGTTCTCTCCACTTGCCCGCCCTGTTCGACTCCACGAATAATCTCTTGTCTACGTCACCTCAGCCTCTCAGAGGCATGTGCAGCACTACTCACCCTCCTCGTGCCACCAGCCTCTCCTTGGCCTCTCTTCCGCGCTTCCCTCGGCCATCTACACCTGATGGGATGCTGAGCGCTGCTCTTCAGCCAGTCAGCACCACCAGCGCCTGTCCCATCCCGTCCCATCCCATCCCAGCCCAACGCGGCCCTTTGAGCACTTGCTCCATGCACTGCCACATCTCAGCCCCTGCTTCACCCCTCTCTTCCCACCACCAGCGTGGTCTGCCCTGCCTTTCCGTGAGCCATCGTTCACCCCTGATCATGCATTTTGGGGCATCCGGCCTTGGAGGCTGGTACCTCACTGGAGGAGAACCTGCCTCCTCTCTGCTGCTAGCAGAAGGCTCCTGTCCAGGTTTCTGTCTAGCGAGAAGGTGAAGGTAGGTGGTATCAGATTTCTGCCTGAGATGACTCCAGAGGTAAGGAGGCACCCAGGGCAGCATGGCTGGCGTCACAGCCGCATGTGCTTACATGAGAACCTTTCTGCACCTATAGATCCTAGAATGATAGAGTGTCCCAGCTTGGAAGAGACCAAAAACCACCTGGTCCAACATTTCATGGGAAAGGGAACCCGGATGGGATTATCTGGCACCCTGTTCAATTGCGCCTTGAAAACCCCTGGTGAGAGGGACTCCACCACATCACTGAAGGACATTGTTCTAGTGGATGATTGTTCTCACTTCAAAAAAATTTCTTTCTTACATCAAAATGAAACCTCTCCCAGTGCAACATGTACCTGTTACACCTTGTCTGCTCCCTGTGGCTCCTTGCAAAGAGAAAGCCAACATCCTCTTTATAGCTGTACCTGTACGATTTGACCAGGGTTTGTACAATAGCTGCCCGGTTCTTGTGGCTTTCGCAGAGCCCGCTGCCACGGGCACGGCCAAGGGCTTCAACAGGCGCTTATTCTGCATACCATTTAGTGCTATTTGCCTTGGCACATTCTTTAGCTGCGCAGTGAAATGGTTATACTTTGTCATCCATAGTATTTCCACCCTAGAATATCAATTTACAGCCTGGCGTTACAGGGTGTCCTCAAAAAGCGAGAAGCGAAAGGAGGGGAGTTACGTAACTGGGCCAGCGCTGCAGAGCCAGCCAGCCTCCGACAGGATGGCATTGCAGGGATGCCCGCCTCCCAAAACATCCCCCTCCAACCCCAAAAGGCCTGCTACCTCGACCTCAACGGCACTTTGCACTTTTAATCTGAAAAACAGAGACCGCCCTCACCATCCCATCTCAACGTGCTGCATCCAACACTGAAGGGAAACCATAGGGATAAAGCCCAGGTATTTTAGCTACCTGGCTGTCTTCCAGCATCCTCTGTCTTTAAGTGTGCTCACTGCTTCTCTGTATAAGACTGCTGATCCATCAGTTAATCATATTGAGTAAGTACCTAAAATTAACTTTTAAATTATTAATGCATGAGGACATATCCGTTTGCCGTGTACATCATTTTAAAGGATTACAGTGTGTACACTGAGTGCCATTAACGTTACATTTTGAAGGCGGAGAATTGACTTGTATGGAAATCAAGAGAGTTGATGGATACCTCTACAAATGCCTTTGACAATGATAAAATGTTCAACTGGATTATTATTAAGTATGTGTCTGTACTTAAATTTCTTTCTAATACCTACAAAAAGAAGGAAACTAACCGAGTCTTCATAGTATAATGTTTTTCATTTCGTGGTGGGTTAAAAAAAATAGATACGCATGAGTATTGAAAATACTCCTCTGACAAATAAAAACACTAGGAAAGATATGTTTAGTTTCCTAGGCTACAGCTGTGTCGTTCAAGACGAAACTGTACTGTCATAAAATTGTTTATCCAAAATAGCACCATTAGAACTGTTAAATGTAGAAGTAGCAATGCATCCTTTCAATGGCGGTGAAGGACATACTTATGATAGTCATCTTCTTTTCCTTTAACTGTCTCTGAAAAAACCCTACAGTATGCCATATCGTGAAAATAACAGCCTAAAATGCCGATTATTTTCTCTAAGGAAAAAAGTTGCCATTTTCTGCAAGAAAAACCACATAAGAAATAATGATGGCAGTAATGGTCTGTGACTGCATAAACATTATTCCCCCTCAAGGACAGCTCAAAGAGTAAAGGAAAACACAAGCACAGAAGCCTCGGTGCCTTCAGGACTTCTGTGCAAGGAGCTTGCGCCCAAGAGAAGTTGGTCCCAACTCCCTCTTTTCTTCCTCTTTGCAGTGGCTGAGGTTCAGGTTGGGGAAGACTGATTCCACTGACCTCTCATGGAAGAGCTAACAAGACTGCCTGGCCATGCTCAGGGGGATAGAGGGCACAGAGGGAGAAGATGGGGTGTGCAGTCCCCTCCTGTCTGGAGAGGGTCTTGCTACCCTGCAGCCACCAAGTTCGGAGCTTGTGGTACAACTGGGCTTAGGCTGTCATTTTGTTCTCCAATGTACTACTCTCAAAATATCAGGGAAGCCCAGAAAATTCCCTCTTTGCCATTTTTACTCCTCAGAGGACTTAAATTAATGTGAGTTTCTGATGGGTTAAGGCTTCAGAAACAGGTCTGAAGTATAAGCAGAATATAGGCATTCTCTATCTATTTATCGCTACGTTAAAAACTCAGGTCCTAATAATAAATGGCAGTGAGAGTTCACATACAGTGGACTTGGTTTGCTTTCCACTGAGACTTGAACTCTGCAGGGTGACTTTCCTTTTTGGAACTTATCCAAAGGACACTAAGCTCTACAATTCAGTTAGCTCTGAAAGAGAAAAAGGTCAGTTTAAAGTTTTATTAAATGGACTAATGAAAACTCTCTAGTAGATACGATGTTTTCTTTAGAAACATTCTGAGATTTCATATATAGTTGGAGAACGGGCATAATTTTGTTTTCTATTACGTTGATTTAGGAAATGAAAATCCCATAGCAGAAGATCTGAAGAGGAGAGATCAGAATCTGGCCACTGCTTTCATTCTGAAAGGCACTTTCATGAAAGCACTATATGAAAGTCGGCATTGAGCATCATCTTTAACTGGTATGAATGCACTGATAAAAGACTTCAGTGATCAAAAAAGGGTCAATGTGATCATTATTACCTAGTAGGTATATAGGCAAAAATGCTGACCAACCTTTGAAATGGTAATAAGTTTCATTTGTCATGGACGAGGCTTTTCACCTTAAATAGACAGGAAGTCTTCCAACACATTACAATTTTAATAAGGCTTAATCTGGAACAAAACCAACTAAAAATAATATTTCTGTTGCTTTTACTATTGTTGAAGCAAACGTTTCAAATATTTTTAAAAGCTATCCAGAAAAAAATACAAGAAATCTTTTTAATGTTAAGATGGGGGGAAAAAACATTCTCCCTTCTTTCTGTCTACATCCTGTTCCATTATGCTTATTTTATCACTGTATGGTGGAGATTGAAAGCTGAAAGGGGAAAGGAAAGCGCTAAGAAAGAAACTAAACATGTTTATAAAAGCGTTCACTAAAGATAGCTGTGTGAGCTAAAGGATACAGATTGTTTTTTGATATTCACCAAAAGACTGACATTTTCAAAGCTTTATACGTTTTTCCCCCATTATTCACTCAGTTCTGTTTTTACCTGACCCAGCAGAAAATCTATCAAGTACATTAATTTTAGAAGTTTAGATAGTTCATCTTCTGCCTACTCATTATCAAGAGGATTGCTTAACATTAGCTGAGTATAGAAAATACTTTTTCTGTAGTCTGTCTCTAAAAGACTAGCAACAGAAAAAGAAGAGCTATGGCATCACCATAGCTGAATAAACTCACTGTCTTCATAGCTTACATTGTGGAGATCTACTTTTTTGTTGCTAGGTAAGTTATATCTCTATTTACAGCTTTTTCAAAGGGCTGAATAGTCAGGGACATTTTGTAATTTGAGATGGAGTTCTAAGCTCCAGTGAGAGAGACGTGCTTTTCCCTGGGCTGTACAAAATAGAGCAGTTACACAAGGTGGTAGAGAGGAGAAGGGAATTGTGAGAAATACGGATGATCCAAACCACAACAGCATTACAAAATACATTCAGCCCACCCTTTTACAAAAAAAAACACATCTGTTGCCAGTACTAGCCGCACAATTAACACATTGACTGACTCAACATTAATAACTATAAATTGCTGTATTCTCTCAGTTATGATAAACTGATAAAGAAAATGAGTACTTTTGGACATCAAAGATGTTAAGTGAAATTACATGTTAAAAGTGTTTTGCTTTTTTCCAGATCAAAGTCAGCTGCTTTCCAGATGCATAATAAGTTTTCAACTAGGATGCCAGATAACACTAGATGGGAAGAAAAATTCAAAATTATACTGCAATAGGAGGAGGTTCAGTTCAATCTATACTATATATTCTCATTTTTTACATGAGAAATCGGAATTTATTCAAAACATGTAGTGCTCATTCACAGCTTTGCCACAGTGGAGGAGAGAACACAACGAGAACTGTGACTCAGAATGAAATCCAGCCGTGCTACAGTCAGTGGCAAAACTCTTAGGGAGCTTAGTGCGACCGTGTTTTCCTCTCAAGTTTTTTCTTGGTTCCTCAGGGGGAAAAAAAATTAAAATATAAACAAAGACAAAAAGAAAATCTTCAGTCCAATAACTTGCCCTACATGCTGAAGCTTTTAGGAGCGTATTTCCACCACTGCCATAGGAGGATCTTTCAGCTAGTGCCATCTGAAAATCAGAAATATTAAGTCAATGTAAACAAGAAGGGATTACATAGAGGTAGGTTTCACCAAGCTGAGAGAAGAGACACAGCTGTACTGGACCGAAACCAGATCTTCTCTCGGTTTATGTGCTGAGCTGTGTGCAGATCCCAGCATCCTCTGAATTAAAACGCGCCTCAGTGGAACACAGCCTTGCGAGGTGTCAGTGTGCCCTTTGTTGGTTTGTAGGGTAGGGGTGCGGAGCTGAGGTGTGCCTCAGGCAGGTTCTCCCTCTGTCCTGCAGGCACCACCAGCCTCACAATTCATTTCTCACACCACTCCCGAGTGCAGGCCAGTGTGAGGTTTTGAGACCATTCCCATCACGTGGCTTTAAATGAGCAAAACACAAATGTCTAATAGTCAATTCAAGTCTGGACTGGACTTCTTGTATTTAGACTGCCATTACTAAAGGAAGCCATATTTTGCTTTACTGGTGCAGGAATTACCAAAAAGAATCCCCAAACCAAACCAAATGTACACTGCATTATCATCTATATGAATCTCCTGTCATAAACATGTAATCCCTTACAAACTCTCCTTAGCCAGTTAAGCCCAACCTTTCTTGGAAATCATCTTGCAGGAGGAGATTTCCCTGCTCCATCCATAGCAAACAGTGGGTAGGCTGCTTACACAGAGCACTGAGAACTTACCTTAAAATACAAGTTGTCTCTGTGGTAATTTAAAATTATATTTTCTGCAAGTCTTGTCTATTGATTTGACTATATGAGAGGAGCAAGAAGTCATTCTCCCACTTAAATTATTTGCCTTTGTATGGAAAAATATTTAATCAGCCAAGGAGAGCGCATGAGAACGACTCCCAGGCTTGGCAGTTAGCGCAGCCTCTATGACAGGAGAGACCCAAATTTCACTTTCCGGTGTAGGAAAGGTTTGCTACTTACAGTTTTAACTGTAACATAGTGTTTTAACTCTTCCTGCCCTTCTCAGTTAATGATTTAATGCAAAGCTGTTTAAAAAAGACAGACTGAAAGAGTCTTATGACAGAATATCACCCAGCCTGGTGAGAGGATCAATTTCTTTGAAAGGGTGTTAGCTCACTTCAAGCAAAGACGAGATTTTAAACTATGTTTTCTCCACCTGGTATGGGTCATCTAATCTAATCATAAGAAGAAAATGGCCAGATCTGTCATATTTTCCCAGTATCTGTGCTAGGCTGAATCTGGTAGGTGTGCTGAGAGAATGCCTCAGTCAGCAGAGGCCACATTCCTTGCTTGCAAATCCTGATGGGACTTGCACTTCAGATTGTCTGGCCAGGAGTAGGCATTTACTGTATCTTTATTACAGAGAAAAAAACCTGGAGGACAAATTGTTCCCTGTGATATACATCCTTTGTTAAGAGAGTGATCTTTCAAAACAGAAGGGACTGCTCTGCAGTTGCTATCCTGACAGAATGCAGATCTCCTCTCCTCTCAGACTGTGAAGGCTGTTCTTTGTCAAGGGGCGGCATTTCTGTGGTTGTCAGATGTACGCAAATAATCTGCATGTATTCTTAGGGTGATTTGCAACATTCTTGAGAAGTGTATTTTTGGAGATTGTTCATTTGGCTGTCAAAGAATGTAATTAAATTTATTAAGGCCAAGTTGCCCCTAATTGTTTTCTTCTGATGCTTTATCAGGTGTGAAGTAGAAAAACAAAAGACATAGTAGCCCAGATGTTCATCTTCAGCAGTACTGTAACTCCAAGAAGGATGACAGGCAGCAAGAAGTCTGAGGGAGCATCACAGTTGCTATTGGAGCTGCTGAGAGGGGATCTACTGGTGCTTCTCAGGAACTCCTTACCATCTATAACTGGAAGTTTGGGGGAAGGCAAGCTTGTCACCGATAGCCCAAGATGCAGCTACGATTTATTCTATTTTTCTAAACATAGTAGTGTAAAGGTCCATGCCTAATACCATAACCCATTTGGACCTCAAAAAGATTAGTGAAAACGAACAGAAAATATCTTTGCAGGAAAGACTTTCAGGATAATTACACCTACCAGGCAAGATCAGTTCTTCCCTTGACCAAGCACTTGACACGCGTTTCCCTGTGGAGGTATATTGGTGCTGTTGGATGGCTAAAAAGCCTCAGCGAGCCTGGGACTCCAGCAAAAAGACTCCCTTGGAACAGGAACGTGGCTCTTCTCTGACTGCGCACCCGCCTCACAAGCGCAGGTTCTGTGCCACGCGGCCCTTGTTCTAAGATGACAGATGACATTTCTGGTCTTAACATTGATCGCTGTGTAGGTTCTCCCTCCTGCCCCCAAAGATTTGGTGATCCTCTTACACTGGTTATTGTTTGGGAAGCATTTGAACTGACCTTTATTTCACCCATGCCTCAGGGATGAGATCATTTAGAAAATGCCATATTAAAAAAAAAAAAAAAAAAAGACTTCATTCTGTGAACCACAATGGGGTGACGGTACAGCAAGGATATTTACAGCAAATCAATGAATCTGTCTAATTACTGTCTTCTAATTTAGAGGATTTGCTTCTACAGTGGGAGGCAGGCTACTGGTGGATTGTTCCTCCCTCTGTAAGACCTAGAGCTACATATGTCATATTGTGAAAATGTGATACAAAATTGATTCTAAAAAATTGCCTTCGGATTACTCACCAGGAAGCAATTGGAGCCAGGCCAGGAGCAGATGGCAGCTCAAAAGGCAATCCTCTTCCTCCTTGAGAAGTACTATTACTTTGTACTTCAGTAGCGGTATTGGTCTAAGAAACCTGCTGCCTTCTACAAACGGTAACAAATGTAATTTTATACTGCCCTGTTAGCACGGTTAGTAGGATTTCTCTGCCTTAGCACATGGGGGAACTGATGCACGTGGAAGTTAGGTTTGTACCATTCCCAAGCCCACAGTTTTCTGAGAGATCCCATTCTCCATCTGAATTAAAATCAGCATCTCTCAAATCCCAGCATTCTGCTGCAAGCTTGGCACCCAAATATCAGGCACACGAAATTAAGGGATGCTGCTTAAAGGCAAAGCCATTGGCAAAAGGAGACTTTCACAAGTTATGGAAGGAAGTCCACAAGCAGGACCAGGATCCAGAAGGGCTCAGTCCTGGGTGGTGCTGTGTAGGCCCACCCCGTGAGCCCACGGGGAGTACCTGGCGACTCCCGAAACTACTTGACAACACAAAACACCTCTTGGACAAGTAAAACACTTGTTTAAAGTTGAACTGAAATTCTGAAAGCAAGTAGCAGCTAGGCCTTATACCCTGCAGCACAGGAGGATACAGGGAACCTGCTGAGATGGTGAAACTCCACAAACAGGCAGTCAGTGCGCTTCCCGACTCAGGGCCAAGCAAACTTTTTGGTAGTGAAAGAGATATTTTTTCAATGGAAAAAGCAGGAAGATTTTCCTACTTCTTACACTGATACAATAACCAATACAGTCATGGTATTGAAATGTGAAGAATTTCAGCCCAAATGTTGGGGGATGGTATAAATAAGTTAATTTCAGAGTGGGAGAAAGCTTGCATACTTCTCAGACCTTATTGTATTCGTAGTGAGGTCAAAAACAAAACCCTCAAGCATGAGCAACATCGGGCACGCAGCAGACAACTCTGCTGGAAATTACAGTGCATATCCGCAACGGCAGATCTTAAGTGGGTATAAACTCTGTATAGAAGTGGAGCTAGGAAAAAAACATGTGTCAGCCAAACACTATCTTCAGGTCTATGTGTGTGAAATGCGTGGCATGGTTTGCAAAGCTCACAATGCCACAGATTTGGGAACTTTGGCATGATTTGAAGTGGGGATTCAGCTCACAAAGATTTTATTTTGTGCTTACGGAAAGGTGATTTCTCAGGGATTTTTGAAAGCTGACTCTTTCAAAGTAGAAATCCTTTTAGAATGGTCTTCATCATGTAGTTTAGCAAAAGAGAAAAAGAAAGCTGAACCAATGGCAAACCACATAGGAGACAAAAAAATCCAAGTTTTTATAGAGGCAAATTCCTTTTTTCAATGAGCAGTTCAGAAAGTTAGTATGCAAAGAACAAATATACTTTACTTTAAAAAAAAAAGTTTTGCTTTATAGAATTTAATTAATGTATGAATCTGAATGTATTTCAGTGCTGACATTCGTACCCTGGCAGGCTACTTTTCAAGAAAGGAGGCTGTATTATATTCTAGGATGCAATTCTGGTCCCACTGAGGTCAAAGTGCAAATTCAAGTCAGACTTGATTTCTTCATCTCTAAACTCTGCAACACATGTTGTATAGTTAAAACTCACTTTTTATTTTAGTTGCTTACATAATATTTTAATTGCTCTTTACTTCTAGCAAACTGAAGTGAAATACATTGAGGTCTTGATATTTTTTTTCTACTTAAAACCTTCCCACACTTTGAGGCAAAGAGGTGGAGCACCTTTCTGTTCTGTCCACCACATGTGGACAGAACAAATGAAACAGCAAGAAATAGAAGTATTTCTCCAGAACAGTCAAGCGTTACCTAATTGTAAGTTTGCAGAAAACAAACAGTAACTGACCCAAAAATACTAGTACTGAACCTTGTGTTCAGAGAGCCCTCATATTTTCAGTCGAAGGATTTCATTCAGATGCGTAGAGCACTGCCTGGGGAACGTGGCCCTCATCATAAGAAAATGCAGGCGTCTGGTATCACATAATAATCATACATGGCTGTATAATTTCAACATCATGCCGTATGCATTCCTGCTGCATAATTAAGCATGAATATCTCTGGGAAACACCAGTACCTGTATCATATGATAGGACAGAGACCAAAGGGCATGCAGGAAAGGGAACAAAAGGGAGCAGGCTGTGCCCTGGTATACTGGTAAAAACACTTGATGTGGCCACTATGGCACGGGATGTACATCCATGCTCTAGGGATTGATTAAAAGCAAAATGTTTTTGAGTCACGCCATGTCACAGCAAAGCAAGGATCACATTTAAATCCAAGGGTGTTGGTGCAGAATAGAGCAGATGTGGAACTGGAAGGCACAGTGAAATCCATCCATGTATGGGACTTTGTTCATTTAACAGATAGCATTCGCATACTCAGACACCTTTCCAGCCTATCTTATTTGCTACGTCAGCACATTCAGTGTTACTTACACAGAGGAAGTAAGCAAATTGTCTTCCATGACCAGCAAAAACCTCAGTCTCCCTATCTCCTTGAAAAATACAGAAGCCAGTAAAGAGTAGCCCAACACCCTAACACCCATTATTTGTATTAGACATTTCCCAGGAACTCTGCACCACAAAAAGTCATTGTACTGGTCAAACAGTGGCAAACATTTCGTTAGCTGATAGAGCTGGTAGCCCATCTCCATCTTATTAGATGCACCCCATCATTGAATACCCCATAACTGAACCTGATCTTGAATGCTATCATAAGAACTCTAGCTGTTCTCACTTTCTCTGGCAGGAGGGTTTTGCAGCACAGCCAGACCGCTGCAAACTCACAATGCAAGCACTGGATTCTGCATTAAATAGAGCCTTGAATGTACGACGACACGAGCATAGTTATTTCTGTGCAAACTGCCCCTGCTGCATATGAGTTCTAAGGACCACTGATAACAACAGAACTGTCTGGGACAACTTGGGTAATAAGTCCATTAACCCTCTAGTTGCAGCTAGTCATGGCAGGCAGAAACTCTGAATGCTTGAGGATTCTGATTGTCTAATTCAGTCTTAAGAAATTCTCCTACTTAGCATACAATCGCTCTCATGAGTTTATCAAGCTAAATGATAAGGCAATTCCAGTTACTTCTGTCCCCTCAACTCCTCCCCATTAGAAAACTGTATTAGAATAGCACTCCTCAGGTAGTCTGCAGCCATCTTCTGACTTCCAGCCTAAATATATTCACAGCCAATCTTATTTCCTTCCTGCCACCATTTGTCTGTCTGGTGTATTTGTGACTCAGTCCTTATTTATGACTCATCGGTGTGAAAGATAAGATTTGTGGCTTAGCGAGTGGCCTAATTGCCCAAGCGATGATTATATTAGAAATACTCAAAAAGAAACATGTGAGTGCCCTTCTTAAAGTCCAATTAAGAAAATCTGTTTACATCTAAACAACTCTAAATAAAAAAATTTAAATCCATTTGACCTGGAGTTTCCTCAATAAATATTTATACGATGTTTGCTAATTACTGAAGCAATTTTCTCCCCGATCCTCTTGTTCAACATGTGTACAAGGAGCAAGGCAAGGCAGTGTTGGTTATACAGTTATGCTACCTTTCTCTGTTTTATTAGCCTCCAGTTGTGGGAGTGACTGGCTTTCGTAATGTCCTTGCTAGACTGCGGTTCAGATGAGCTTGGTGGAGCTGAGGGTATGTGGGCGACTTGGCAGAACAGCTGGAACAAATGGCAAAAGTTATCTTTGCTCGCCTCTCCGAGGGAGCATGTTCTGGCTTTGCTTCATCAGCTCTACCCCATAAAGGTCCGGCTGGAATTTCAGCTGCTTCTGGATGTTGGGATAACAGCAGTGGACAACAGCGTTTTTTCAAAATGTGCTTAGATCTCAGTGTTGCAACACACTAATCATGCTGGGATTGAAGGCTTTGCAAGAGCAAAATTGAAAGGTCAGAGCCTGTCTGGAGAAGGATGTTTTAGTAGCAGTTATTCATTTCATTATTCTTGCAGGACAAGCTAGAGACTTTAGCAACAGACGAAATCTCCATTGTCCTCAGCACCATAAAAAGCCAGAACAAATGGCCGATTCTTGCTCCAGAGAGGCTTACATTTGGTGGAGAAACAGAAGACATTTTCTTGGAAGATACTATCTTGCTTTATGGCAGTCTATCAAATCCCAGTTTCGGCTTTGCTATCCACCATCTATTTCATGAATGTTATTTTGGGCTCGATCCTCAGCTGGCATAAATTAAACGTCGTGCTACATAAGTCAGCTTAGCTGTGCTGATTTATGCTTGCTGCGTCACTGAAGACAATGAAGTTACACCAACTGACATCAACGCAGGATCTGGCCCTCAGACGCTGTCAGTGCCATTTGGTGCCACTCTTCTGTTTCTGCTTCTTCCTTAGTACGGAGAGATTATTCTGGCTGACTACAACCAGGTGCCAAGCGTGACTCGGCTCCCCTTCCTGCACCCAGCCTCCTCCCCAGCTCATTAACTCCCAGAGGAATGGGGGGTGTGGGAGTGGAGAAGATCCGGCCCTTTAGAGGTGGTTCCATTTATAAATATTGACTTCAATGTTAATTTCATGTAGTTGCTTGTAAAAGTCTTTCAGGCTGAAGCAGAAGGCACACTGCAGATGGCAAGGATATTTTTCACAGTTTTTATGGTGGATAACAATATACTTGACATTTTGCTCATTAAATGTGAGCCCTGGTATGTGAGTAAACATGCTAGGCATCTGCGCTCTAAAATTACCAGTGTGAAAAGCAACAACTCAAATGTTTCAGTCAATAAATGTACAGCACAGAAGCAACATTCAGCAACTTTCTGAATGCTGTTTGCAAGGCGAGGACTGAGTTTGCAGTATTACATGGAACACTCTAGAACCAACAAGGAAGAAATAACATATTGCTTTACAGTCCATACTTTGCAAGGAGAGAACTACATCCAAAAAATCTCTAAAGTCAATGTAAACGTGGTAGACCATGAACATCAATTTGTGTTTCTAGAGGAAATAACGTGTGCATAGTCAAGCCGTAAAACTAGATGGGAAAGAAAGGCAGGTAAGTAGAATGAGCTGAAAAGGTGTAAGAGATGATCTACGTAGAAAAAGGGAGTTTGCCATCAGGAGGGACAGTAGAACGGGACAAGAAGGAGCTGAAGGACAAATTTGTGGTGCAATGTGAGCAGATGTGATGAGTGACCAACGAGGAGGAGATCAGAGAACGGATGGCACAGAACTGGTTCTTCTCCTTTCTACCATGGGAAGTTTTCTGCTCCCCACCTTTGTGTTTTGACACATCTTCCCTCATGTCTCTCAATTAAGTCTACCTTCATCCCAGTGTAAAACAGATTTTCTTTGACATTACTTTTTGAGTCATGTATCTTTTCTCCCTCTTCCCCCAAATAAAACTCCTCAAAATATTTTATTATCTGCAGGGAGTCAGCTCTTTGGCATACCATGTCATGATTTTAGAAACACATATAAATTGAAAAGATTTAAAAATCAATCTGAAATGTGAACCCTGGTGTAAACTTGACTATACTACTCTTGTCCATCGTAGGTGGTTCTGCCAACTGAAGCAGTGGATAAAATCCTGTTAATATAAGTGAAAATGAGATCAGATCCATAACTGGCCAAACTAAAAGAGATTGCATGGATTTTACTCAAAAAAAAAAGAGTAAATATTCAAAATCTTTACACTTGTAGTCATCCAGTCTAAGAATCTTCATGCTCAAACCACATTCATGCATTTTTTTTTTCTGTACTTACAGAGCGATGAGAACTTGAATGAAAACAAAACCGAACAAGCAAACCCTGGATTTGTTACAGAATAGTTTAAGCAAGTGGCAATCACACATCGTGCTTGAAAAGATTGAAAGAATTACCGATATCCCAGAATGGGGTAAGTCAATTGGCATCATAAACTGTACATCCGGACGTCTTCCTGATACTTGAGAGTTTCTCCCTAAAACACCTTCATCTCTCTTCTTAATTAGCTCTTTCTCAGAGGTAGGCCCCAACTCTTTTATATACAATATCAAAGCTAACAGGGGTAACTAGCACACTGTAGTTATGAACTGTCCAGAAATTACCATGACAGCTAGGTCTATAATTTCTACCAAAGAAATCAAATACATAGCAAAATCAGTCTGATGAAATTATTTTTGAAGGTTTAATATCAGATCTAATGGACCAATGGTCACCATACCATGTTAGCCAGCTGTATAGATGTCTACATCAAGGTGTACAAAGTCCTAGAATCTGGTGCACCTTCTTAGAAGGTAGTGTGACAAACAGTTAGTAATAAACAGAAAAAAAAGGATGAAGGGAGCAAACATGTAGTTAAATTAAACGAACCTCAACACCAAACTGACACCCACTAAATAAATACATTAATTCAGTCATACGTTTTTCCTGTGAGTCTGATATTTCTTCATGCAATAGTGTGCAGAATTTACAGGTACAATTGCAATTAATTGCAATTGAATCTCTGAAGATCCCATTGAAGTCAATCACATAAAATACATTGAAATGAAATAATTTTTCTTCCTTTTCCCTGTTAACTTCAGGAACCAACAGGTAGGTCCCCCAAAAACCTATAGCAACCTCTCATAGTTCAAGTATCACACAACCTTTGCCAATTCAAACATGCTGAACTGAGATTAATATGGTTTCTATTTTGTGTTGTGTACTCAAAACCAGGGAGCTGAAGCAACATAATTTAGGGAGTGGAAGAAACACATAATTGATCCACTATTTGTAAATACACTACTGCTGCTCCACTGAACAATCCCTGTGCTTGGAGTAGCTCTAGAAAGCAGGAGGTGTGATGGCCACTCGCTGAGGGAGGGTTTGAAGTGAGGAAGGGTGGCAGGATGTAGAATTTGCGTGTGGTGTCATTTTCCTATAAATGCTTATAATCAGTTTGTTGTGATGGACGATCTGTTCCACTGTTAAATGCTATCAGGCCATAAATCCTCATTCAGTAGGGAATTAATAAGTTCACGTGTTCGATATTAATATATTCCTTAGCTGACACCAGGGCATTCAGAGCATGAGACGTTTATTCCAGACAGATAGCAGTGAGATATTTCCAATTATTCCTAACAAGTAGACTTGACATTATGACATAGATTCTGTAATTTAGAAGAAACCATGAGTAGTAAGCTGTGGTGTCTGCTCTGCATTTGTTAAAAAGAAATCCTAGATACTTGTAAGGCAGAACCACAGCACAGGTTTTGCTAAATATCAAAAAACCTGGATACACTACTAGCATGGCCTTTAAATGGTAAATATTACTCACATCCCTAAGATACTGAGAATCCTGAATGGCACTGTTTCAGTATTGCGGTGTTGTGTGCTGTGACATAACAGCTAACCTCAATAAAGCAACTGCTTTTGTGATAAAGCATTTCTAATAGAACCCAGAGTTTTGGTCAAGTTGCCATGTTTAAGAAATCACCAAATATCGGTGGATATGGGATTGCCATTTACAAGCCTGCCACAAACCCAAGGTACTGCAGCAGCTTGAAATGCCTCCACAAGACAGTGGACACATGTTCCGGGTTGGGTTTTCTGGGGTCTGTTGTGATAATGTAGGAAGAGAGATAATGTGCCATCGGAAGTGAATAGTACAGTCATTCAGGGATCGGCATCCATTCCTGAACATGGCAAGCATGCGTCCTTTGTGTGTACCTGCACCACCCTTCTGAATTGCTAATGGACAAAGGATGTCTCTGGAGTTTTGCCACACAGAACGCATTCAGTGCTGGTTTTCAGAATGCCTTCTTTTTCTCATCTGTGATGCTTTTTCATGTTTCCAGTCAGGTGAAGAATATCAGTACACTGCAAGCCCAGAGGAAGTGAACAAGGAATGATTGGCATATCTCTCTAGGACCGGCAGCCTATCCCTCTTACATACTTACATACTCATTGAATTGAGTATGTATAAGGACTCTCTTGTACTAAATATGTATCAACTAGATGCTTTTCTGGAGCTAAGTGAATTTGGTATTTATCATGGGCATTCATTTTCCTCTGCCTGGAAGGAAAACGCTTTCAGAATTCCTGAAAAGAGTGTCTGGAATTGCCTCTTCCATGACAGTATTTGCTGTGGTTAGAAAATTGATCTAGCCTGCTATTTTCAGAGTCCCTGAAAAGAAGAGTGCTGAGGGTTTGGTGGCATGTAGCACTTGATCAACTGGGCCTTTGACCATAGCAGTGGTGGTGCTGGATCAGACCAAGTCCACTAGCCCTGTGTCCTACCTGTGAAGATGGCCAGCAACTAGATGCTTATGGGTAACAGCAGGGCAAACACAAAGTGGTATTTCCTTCAATAGTTCCCTGTTTTCTGGATTTTGTGCCTCAGTGATTTCCTGCATCAGAGTTATTTTCTTTTAATTTAATGTATTTGCCAATCCCTTTTTGAACCCATGCAACTTTTTGGTCTTCACTAAATTCTGTGACTAAACTGAGGAGCTACTTGTTATGAATTGGATAATGTAGTATCTCTGTCTATTTTAAACCTGTTGCCTGCTATTCTTTTTTTATATCCTCCGGTTTTTATTTCAGAAAAGAAATCAGGCACCATTCCCTGTCCATCTGTCCTCACCCTGTTAGTCATCTCTTTGAAAGAAGGTGGCCTTTGTGGGGTAGGTTCTGAGACGTCATCTCTGCTGCATCCCTCCCTCATTCAGGTCTTCCTGCACTGCTTGAAAAACTGTGGTAAGAGAAGACTTTTATCTAGCTCCACTTTATCTAGCTCCACTACTTCTTAATTTCACATGCTGGGAGAAGATAATCTTTCTAACTGGCTAGAGCAGGTATCATGGGAAAAGAGAAGAGAACAGGATGGAAGAAGAGAATAGATTTCAGAAAGTACACTGGGAATGGGAAAAATCTTAGCACAGACTCCCTCTTAAGAGCTTTCTGCATGGCGAAGGGAAGATGGACGAAACGCAGCAGCTCCTTTCCCCTACCCAGACCCACAGCTGTGGAAGTAGGCATTGCAAACACATTAGAGTTTATCAAATCCTGACATGGACTCTCTCTGCTGATGGGTACCTCAAGAGAGAGTCTGGAATAGGTATCCAGGGAAAGTGCTGCAAAATCTGTGCCCTGCAGGATGCACAGGACATCCAGGGATGAAAACGAGGACGAGAGTATCCACACGGATTTGCCTTGAGGTCTGCACTGCGCGAGGACCTATGAATTAGAGAAGGATGTGGGTTAAGCCATATCTCCAAATGAATTTGCTCTCTTTACAGAAGTTACCATCACTCAGAGCAGAAAGGAGCCTTTCACTGCAGGACTTGCTAGGTCTACACTAACCTGCTTCCATGCCAAAGCAAACACTGTTCCCACAGGCCCCTCCACGATACGTGAGGAATACAGTTTCAAACCTCCTCTGCTCCAACCACTTTGGGCACCAAATGTGAGACTGCAGGCCAGCTTCTCAGCTGGTTCAGGCTGGCTCAGCTCCTTCAAAATCAGTGGGGCTCCACTGCCGCAACCTAATTGGGGTTTTGGCCCAATATCCAGCATTCAACTCTTTAAGAAGGCAACTTGTGGATGTGTTTACTCATTGCAGATTTCCTTTTTTTTTCCACTTCTGTTCTTCCCACTTTCCCTCTCGCCACTGCCACCATCTCCCCCTTGTCCCCTCACATAGAGGGCATTGTTAGTTACACTTTACAGGGGGTGAAAGCACTAAATCATGGGTTGGGAAAATAAAGCTCTTACCCTGCAGCAATCAGAGGTAAGCAATACTTCACCACTGAAACACAGCATGTGCAATGGTGCATTTTAACTGGATTCCAGGGCACAGAAATATTTGCAGCTCTCAATCTTAAATTATACTCACGTCCAGTATCTCAGATTTTCATATTATTCAAACATAAAACTGTCACCATGTACATTTGGGGCTTAAATTATGTAGAGATGATATTTTATTGCATAGAATTTGTTTCGCATCTCTGTGGAAACCTGGCAGCCACTCCACTGCCGAAGTCCAAAGGGGCAGTGACAATTTAGGAGAAAGCTGAGAAACAATCCAAGAAAACAAGCTACACATGCTTTGTTATCTAATTGCTTTTTTTTTAATATTGGAGGGAAAAAATCATGGAAGGAAGCGTGATTAAATAAAAACTGACCTTGAGTAACTCGAACGATAGACCAAGCAGCAGCATAGGATATTTTCACAGGAACTGACCTTCACTCTGATTAGGTTCCTGTTTGGGGTAGAGCTAACTTGCGTGCGGGGTTGTATAAGCTGCCTGTAAGTGGTGGCACTTCAGCCTGGGGGAAAACAACTCGTTGCTCCTGTGCAGCTACAGAGCAGGTAAAGACAGACAGGTGCAGTGTCCTGGGCTTTTGGTGGGCAGGGAAAAGGCTGCAGAAGCTTAGGACTTGACAGTGCCTTCTCCTCCTGTGCTAGCTGCAGAGGTGTGTGCACCTGAATGTGTGGTGGCAATGCCTCCTTAGCCCACTTTTGTTGGAAGGAGAGGTTCTAGGGGGGAAAGTAAGGTGAGAGGTGGTGGGGGCAGACCCTTTTTGACCTCTCCAGGTGGCACAGCGGCAGCCAGAAGAAGCCATAAGCTCCAACACCTTCTCCCTTGGCATAAAGGACAGGTAGGGAATCAATTGTGACCCCCAAACATGATCCCACCTCACCCCCATGAGCAGCACAGCTATTCTCCTGCACATGGCAGAACCCGGTCAGTGTGGATGTTCTCAAGCCATCCAGGGGACAAGCTTGCTGTCTGCACTGGGGAGCTGTGTGCCACACCACGTGGCTTTCACTTCTATATTTTATCTGAGCTGGCATATCATGCCCAGTGTGAAATTTGATGGGAAATGACTCTGCATGAAGGGTCTTGTGTTTGCTTGTTGGGGTATGCATGTGTCTTAAACTCTGGGAGGGGGGAAAGAATAAAATCATGTCTTAAAATTAAAAAAAAAAAACAACAAAACAGGAATTTTATTATAACTGGACTTTGATAGAGTCAAAAAAAAAAGCAAAAGAGACAAATAATGTATAAACACCTCTCAACATTTCCTGCCGAGCAATAGAAAATTTTGTTAGCTGTTGTTAATTTTCATGCTTCTGTGGGAGAAGTGAAAAAGGCGTACTGAAAGTGGTATTTTTGAGATGCCACTAATAAAAATGCAGCATAAAAGTAGCACCTTAATTCTGTGTTCCTGCTGGAGAACACACTTTTTTTGGCTCAGGTTTTTCCTGTCTCTGCAGTCTGTGCAGACAGCTATTACCAAATCCGCACCCCAAATTTCTGAGGCTGGCATAGCTAGCCTGTATCAAGATGAATTTGTTTCCCAGACTACAATTCACACGACCAAGTTGTGCTAGCAGGGATCCACTTTCTATTTCTTGCCCTTGCTTTTAGTTTTGGGTGGCCCCTACCACAGAGAAGCAACTGTCTTGTTGGCATCCTCGTAGGTCACAAAGGGGCAGGATGCCCAACAGGCCAGATGCTACAATTTGCCCAGAAACTGTATGTGCTGATCAGGGGCACCCTCTCACTGGGATGCTTGTTAGCCTTCACTGGAAGTGGCTGTGTGAAATGAAAGCCAATCCCGGGCAACTCCTACCCCCTCTCCTGTGCATTTCGGAGAAACCATTTAGGCAGAGTACTGCCTGCCAGCAATTGTCCCTGTCTTGCGTCCTGTGCTTACTTCAGTCAGTTCCTATTTTTGCATGTGTTGTGTCTGGAAAAGGATAGGCAGGAAAGTATCTCCTGGGCAGCTAGGGTAAAGCGCAAGGAAGGTAGCTGGTGGCAATGGATGCCTCCAAAATGCAGGTGGAGTATTTTGAGCATGCGCTTACCGAGCCTGCTTCACATGCTCCGTATAACTCGTTCTCTCCGAGGGTGACTGCAGGCACTTCTCCTGTTATCGGCCACCCGTGCTTCCTGCATTCAGCCGTAGCCTCCTCAGATGCCACTTTTCTGAAGAACTTCTCTTCCCACAGCTTCCCACCCCCCCGAGTGTTCCTGCTTAGCGTGTCCTTGCTCCCCACCATTTCTGTTTTGAGGGTGGAAGGCTCCCTGCTCAACTCCCCTCTCTCCCATCTTGAAATTGGGGTTTTGAGGGGACAGGAGGGTACCTGAGCTTCCCTCCGTCTCTGCCACATCTCTGCAGAACCAGCACCAGGCATGGCAGATCCGCTTGCCCCCCTGGAGCTAACCCACACCTTCTCCCCAGGGTAAAACCTTATTCTGCTGCAGAACAAGAGCGTTTCCATGTCTGCTGCTCTGTGCTTCCCTTCGCTTCTCCCCAGAACGAGTGTAACCATGGGGGAGGGAGGCACAGAAAAAGCACTCCCTTCCACAGGGAGGTTTTGCAGGCACTTTGTGCTTTTGTTATATAAAATTTTAAGAGTGGATTTGCAGATATATGGCACTGATGGCACGTCTACAAAGGTGGAAAAGCTCCGAAAGAAGAGCCCTGGGCCAAACATGGATCAGGGTAAGAGAGGAAGGGGGAAGGAACGTCTGCAAATCTATTAAGCATCCTATGTTATCTTCTGTTGATATTTGTATGTAGAGCACGTATATTTTTGAAGTGTAAAACCCCAGTAAAGGAATGGCCTCAGAAAGATGTCTCTAGATGCATATTTATTTTTTTAAAGAGAGAACATAGCTATAAAACTCTCCAGCCATTTTTTTATTATTATTTTGTTAGACTGCCTGTGCATTTCTTTGCAAAACGAGATAATAAAGCTAAGAAAACTGATGACACTGGTGCTTGGACAGCTATCAGAGGAAAAGAATAAAGTATTAGTGTAGGGAGAGAACTGAAACATTTCCAGAACTCCATTAACAGAATGAGAAGTGGTTTCAGAGAAGATGAGCTTCTATATTAGGAAAGCTTTACTTATTTCCTCTGAGATTCTGCCAGTCCCACGGGAGAAAGAAAAGGCAGTGGTGGGGGGAGGAAAAGAAGAGCAGCAGAGATGCAGGAATTGAGGGGATAATGTGGAGAGAAATACTGTTTATGCAGGGTAGGAAGGGGATCCTGTCTGAGCATGAGAAGAGCTATCTTTAAGTAGCAACTGCCACACAGTTCTCCTGTGGCCTCCCAGGATTGGGACCAGACGGGAGACAACATTTTTTTGTCCCTCAAGTCAGCGGTGCAGTCTGAGCACGGAGGGATTACACCGCCCACCGACGCACACTCACACCGTGGTGCAAGCGCAGCAGCAGGGATGGGAAGCGGCAAAGAAAGCACCTTCCCTCTGAGAAGTGGGGCAGGAGAGCGGGGCAATAAGAAGTTAGTGGAGAGCTTTTAATGACTGAGCTGTAGCAGCAGGAACTGCTGGAAGCTAAAGTGACAGCAGCAATTAAAGACAAGAACAGCCAACATCTGTTGATAAGATGTGCTGTTGCAAGTGAGATGTGTTTACAATAGCTGAAAGAGATTAGAAGAAAATTTCTACTCCTCCTCACTTACTACGTTTGACAGCTCTCTTGATATTTTAAGTTTCAGTGTCTTTACTCTTTAGTCAGTTCTCCTTGTTTGTGCAAGTCCTATTCATGACGGTGTATAAAAGAAAACAAAATTTAGAAAGACAGGCAAATATGATTGTAACCCCCGCCCCTTCCCAAATGGATGTGTTTGCAGGTGGCCATACATCTCATTCGCTCTTTGAAGAAAAAAGGGAATTTAATTCCTAGTTGATGTCCTTTATGTAGGACCTATGTCAAAGTAAAACATCTTAAAAAAATGCAAGAAACATGAGAGGAGAGGTGGAAACTGTTTATTATAGTAAAAGAAAGAGAGATCATAATTTGCTACACAGTCAAAGCATGACACCATAATTAACACCTGTGCAACACCGGCCGCTCTCTCCAGTCTCACTCACTGCTTTCCTCTGTCTTGGTTAGCCATGCTCATCAATGTGTTCATCACACGTGGATAAATCCGAGGCCACCTGGTTTACTGGGATTTTATGCCTCATTTACTTGGATGTAAGCCACCAAGCAAACTGCAATCGTAGCTCTGCAATGAACACATCAGCGCGTGGGGCAGGGGCAGGAAAGGAGTGAGATGCAATCAAAATGTGGTATGAAGTGTACCAGCTCCACATACAAAAAGCTTTCCCTTATGCTGCAAAACAGCACAGACTCCTGCAAATCCAGAACAGAGAATCCCTCTGTGGTCACCATAGGGACCAGACATCCAACGGGAACTCCTACAGCGACTGGAACAGCAGGACTCAAGGATGAAACCATTGTTGCCTGAAACCTATGAGGTCTCAGGCTTCTGATGAAACATTTCCCACCCTGTCCCTATGATACCTCAGCTGAATACTTGTAATGGCCCTGCTTTTCAGGTACATGTTTCTACTTCCCAATAATAAGAGTAGTAATTAATTAGCTCTCCCACCTGCCTAGGAATGAGAACAAAGACAAATGACAGAGGATGCTGTGGAGGAATGCAAATACAATAATAAAAGAATCAGCATAAGGAAGGTGGGCTTTAATATGTGGATTTAAGTCTGTCCTTGTTAAAGGCAATGAGGAGAAATGAACCACTATAGATGTGTAAAGAGGCTCACTAGAGTAAAGGCAGAACTACACGAAACAGAGTTGTAAAAGGGAAATTCTGACTGAGTTTTTACTCAAATGGGTGCTTGAAAACAGTACACATTTTTCAGTCCTGCTTTAGTACATATGACATCTTCTGGAAAAAATCCATGTATCTTCCTCAATTACGCAAGTCCTGGGTGACCAAGAAGTTATAGTCTGATGTGGCCTCTGTGTTGCTCATAATTTCTGAAATTCTTTACAGATGTCAACAACTCTAATGTCTTCCAGCCGTCAATGAGTTGCCCCAGAACAGGAGGCTTCATTCTGCACCCAAATCCAGAGCTGGACCGCATGACGTTAAACACGAGAGATGGAAGAGTCCCAGCTTTCCCAGACTAGTTCACAGTTCAGTGCCAGACTACCCTAAAAAGCTAAACAAGGGAAATGGAAAACAATTTCTTCTTTGTATGATGATTAGTTTTCAGGCTTTAAAGCCTGTACTACAGACTTTACATATTTGTATTTTGTTGTGGTTAAGTCCTCAAATAACCTCTGTAATTAGTCATCTAGATTCTGTAGCAATTTTCAGGAACTTCCTACTAAAGACCTTAAGGTGGAAGAGCATTCCCTCAAAAGCCTCTTCCATTTCTATCCGTTGGAAAACTCTCCCTAACCCTGTAAAATTTTATGCAAAAGAACAGACTTTGTTCCTTCTTATCTTTATAGGAGTTAGAAGGGCAAGCAAATTACAGGTCTTTTCGCACGTTATGCAGGAGAGAGCAGGACCAGGATATTCTGGTTCTGAACAGACATGATCATAGAGACTTTCTTTCAATAGCTATTTGTTTTTCTCCCCAGCTTACAATTAGCTGAAAGGTGTCCATGTGCCAAACCAATGGCCCAGCAGAGAGAACAGCCATAGCTAGGAGGATTTCCTCCCCTGTGTTACTAAAAGGCAATTCAAATCTACCAGAGCAGAAAAGAAAACCTCCAGAATAGAACATTCAAGATGATACTAAAACTCGGAGCATAAAACCTTACCAGTCCCTCTAAACAACTAAAGGAAAGTCCTTTTTCTTTATTCCTAATAACATACGTTTATATCCTATAGTGTCTCTCCACTGGATCATACGATTTTGGCAGTAGGAGAATCAAGGATAAATTCAAGGCAGTGGAAGGATAATTCAGGCAAAACCAAACAGGTGAGTTTTTCAGTCCTTCGTTTACCATTCCACAACTGAATGCTACATACACTTAAAGGAAACTTCAGTATTCAGGTCAAATAGCAAGTCCCTGTGCTTCTTGTATCCTTGTGCTTTTCAAAGATGCTGACCCTACTTCAACAGAAGTGCAGAAAGAGTTTTCCTTCAGTTTTGGTGGAAGCAAGGCCAAACCCCCTGTAATTTACAGAAACAAATCTAGGCTCCGTCATGCTCAAGCGCAGTTTCTGAGCAGATAGCTGACCTCATTTCCCTAGACAGTTTTCTGACGGATAGGGAGCAATATACCCGTAAGTTCCTCAAGCTTCTTTTCATTAGTGTGTCTAGCAGTTTAATATTATGTGGTGCAGCGGGTTCATTGGGAACGAAAGTGCAACCAACATATAGGTGAGCTCTGTCCTATCACGTAAGCCAGGTCATAATAAATCACACATTTACGACCTAGTAAAACCCTCACACTGTCTGCTTTCTTTTAAAGCTTGGTTTTGAGGCGTATATGCTTTGCATTGTCCTTTAGGAGGAGTAAAAATTTATTGCTCTTTTTATTAGCCTTGCAAAGCTGCTCTGACACCAGGTTCCTGGACAGTGACGGGCTGAGCAGCACTCGACACGTCTGAGAGGCAGTGATACAGAAATAACTTCTAAGACTATTTTCCTTCCATCTTGGAACCATTTCACAGAAGTCTTCACAATAATACTGTAGTGCCCTACATTGGCCATTATCAGCTCCAATGGATGGTGGATTTCAGGTTGGTGGATATTGGAAGGACATAGGCAAACTTCATGGTGCCCCAGACATACAGTGCATGTAAAGTGAGCCAAATCATCACCATGCATAGTTATTTAATTGCCGTCCAACCTTCTTGTAAAAAACAATTAGGCCCAGCTTTTGAGTGAGGTGCAATACATGCATCTGTTGCGACACATGCAAAGGTGCATATGAAGTTGCCTGAAAGGACTGACAAGTCAAAATAACCCACTGATTTGCAATGGAAGTATTTTTACAGTGCTTTGCACACAGATTAAATACATATGTGGGGGAGAAGAGGTGGAATGATGAAGAGACAAACCAAAAGAAAAGTAGATCAGCTTGTGACCTGTGATCTGAAAGACTGAAACTTATTTTTGTTTCAGGAATATAAAGTGGTCACAAGTAGAGTTTTTTGATTACTCAGACCACAAAACGTTGCATTAAATACACTTAGAGCTTTTTCAATATAATTTCTTAGTTGTTTTTCTTGAAAGTTGTTTTGAATTTCAAGAGAGAAACCGTTTTTCGAAACAGGGATGGTGAAATACCAAGGGTAAATGAGCAGGTTTTGAAATAATTCACTTAAGAAGTAGTATTTAAATACTTTTTTCCTTTCTGAATACATTACTTACAAGATGCATACAGCTTGTGGAGGTGAGGTGATTATGAGTACCAAATAATCTCCATTGAATTCAACTGAATTAGACATCCTGCTGGCTGTATTCCTGTGCTTAGACATTTACAGGGTTGGGCTGTTGCCTAGGGAATTGGTCTCATTAGGAAACTACATCATATATAGCTGTGACTATGAAGTAATGTATTCAAACCATGACTGGCTATTCTTCTACATCGCAGAACAAGAGAAATCCCACTTGTGACAATTCTTATTTAAATTTGGTGTTAGAACATTGGATGGGCAACAGACAAAGGATGTGTCACATCAGTTACCACCATACCGATGATAAGGAATTGTTAAACATTCTGTATTTCATGGAGGAAAGCACTTCAGTCTAGAAATACTAGGATTATATGAGAGACCGTCTCAGATAGCACATACTCCTCTTCATTTTATTCAGTGAAAGTGCCTCTAAGCAGATCAGGACATCTAAATAAAAGCATTAGTTATGCCAACAGAAGTAAGATGTGTGTGTATATATATATATGGTTTTATATACACACACATATATATCAATCCTATTTTAAAAATTCAGCATTAATTTTAAATGCCTAGAGACATTTTAATTTATTTAAAAAAAACCCCAAAACAAAGCACAAACCTTCATCTGAATCCAAGACTGGAAATTGTACAACAATCCAATTTCTATCCAAGTCAGAACCTGGATGGTGTTGGTTTTCACAGAGCTTTTATACTTGCATACATGCAATGTTTTATATAAACACATATTTTTCAAAAGAATCTATTTAAACTAGGTTGAACTAAATCACTCATAAACCAAATGATGTTTTTTTAAATCAATGTAAGAACAACTTTGTTGTGTAGGCAAGCCCTTAAGAAGTGTCAAATGTGGGAAGCAGAGATTGTAGATGTATTTATCTGATAGTGTGAGCAGAGAGGTCTTCAACACTGCTATTAGTTTAGAGCAGTAATTTGTCAGCACATCTAGCTTTTTGAAGGGGTATGGCTCTACTCAAAGTTAGCGATCCTCTCACTTGCTACCAGACAGAAAAATCAGGCTTTATCCATTTTAAAAATTGTTAAGATTCTATTAGCCTAGTTTGTAGGCATAGATAAATAAGCATAACTACCACACACTTACCTTACTACCTGGCCTTTACATTCACCAAAAATGTGTGTACCTGTTGCCTCAAAGAGCACATTTCCATTTAAATCTACGATTACCAGGTGCCAACCTCATTGCTGGGTAGGAAAGCCGGTTAACGAGAACAGCGCTAGTACATATCACAATACTGACAGCAAACCTGCAAATGAACATGGAGAGATTTCCCTGTCAACTTTATAAAATAAGATCGCTGAATAAAAGACCGCTGTATATATGCTTCATTTTGCCAGCTGTGCTACAGCACATACTTCTGGGGTCGTATGGCTCACGTGCAATATTCTGGGGCTTTTGGGAAGTGGCTCATGTGTAGCCTGGTATATGCACAGTGCATGGGCAGACATAACTGTTAGGGAAATGTATGTATTTATATAATTGTGATTCTTCCTGTGGGAATTCTGTGCTGAGCTGTCAGAAGAGTGACAGCAGGTGCAGAGATAAAGGACTTTCTCTTGTAGGACATCTGCTCAATGGGATCGCCGGTTGGTGGATTTCTCTCCTCCATGTACAGTCATATTGTAGCCAACTGAGGGACGAACTTCTCCCAGCATTTACTCTTCACTGTGTCCAAAATCCTGCAGCTTTACTCTTTTTTGATATTTAGCAAGACCTGCCTTCCTCTGGATGCCTACCATATGTGGCAGAAGTGCTTTCCCTCTTCCCAGATAGGAACTTACTGATTAGACTTTTCTTTCCCGTATTATTTCATCAGTCGTCTTCTGCTGGAGGAAAGACAGGCACAGTACCAGGGCCTTTGCTTTGAGGCGAAGAGATCTTCGGTGAGCAGCACTTGGAAAGCCTCTGCAGCAGGAGTAAGCAGTGATGTGGATTTTGTACCCAATTCATAATTCTGCCCATAAGATTCTCAGATAATCTAATCTTCCTAGAGGAAGGAGGGCTGTCCGTGAGAACATTTGAATTCCGCCTATTAAAAAAGGAGAAAGTCCATAACACATGGGCTAAATAGATTAAAGGTGTGGGGAGCTTTGCAGGGGAGATAAGCTGATGAGCAGTAGCTTTATAAAATAAGAAGGAAACTAGAAGCAGGAAAAGGTCTAAATGGAGTGACACTAATAAAAAATAAAGATTTGTTTTAAGGGTTGGATGGGCTGTGGAAAGCTGACCTTAAAAATCACCTTATTTTGGGCCTTCAGCTTTTGATTTCATAATTCACAACATTAACATATATTAAACTAAAAAAAATCCTAAATTATACAGCCGTTTATCATTAATATGATTATAGTAGTGAATTTGCATTACGATGTGAATAAAACTAATGTCACTAATAACAATGTCAGCACTTCCGCCATCTCATTTCATCTTGTTTAACATGAAGAGGAGCAAGAAGGCTCTGAGCCTCTGGTTAGTTTCTCCTGCACATCCTAGCTGACTTCTGGATGCATACAGGAACTGATTGCCTTTCTCTTCTTGGTGTATTTCCATGTAACTGGCACCTGTAATGGGCCCACTTGAAAGAAAAAGAAGGAAAAAAACCCAAAACCCAGGAGCACTGTAGTTGGACTGCCCTCTTGCTTTTTTTTTTACCCTTCCAGTCAGACATGATTTTAACAGGTTCTATCTTGAGAAGTACTAAATCCAGAAATCAGTGTTTTATGCCATCTGGAAGCTTGATATCCTTGTTTTTCAAATGGCTTATAAAAATATATAAAATTCTAAATACTCACAAATTATGGGCTGCTAAAATCCAATTCAGAGCAGAATAAAAACTAATTGAACAAGGTGAATAGAAAAGCTAATCTATTGCAATGCACCGAGTGACTGGGGGAATCAACACAGAAGAGATGTCTGAGACCTGCTGATGGACTGGAAGATAGAAGATGTTTTCCAGGTGGAAACACAACGTGAAAATGTAGAAATGCTTGTGTAGCACCTGGAAAGAGTAAGGAGAGCTGGGAGGGTGTAAGACTGCCTGGGCAGGCAGTGAGGGTTTTCAACAGCACTCGGGAGCAGGCACTAGTGTCTATCAGAGTGGGGGAGCCAGCGAAGTGCTCACAAGGAGGGAGATAGTGGCATTTTGATTGCAAAATGCCAAGCAGATTTAAATAGAAGAGGTGAGAGCCATGGAGACTAGAAAGAGAGGCTTGGTGATAGTACCAAAGGAAGAAAAGCAGATAGAAGAAACAGGCTTTTGGCCAACCTCCTCTCCACCCAGGAGAGCAGCAAGTGCAGGGGCTGCAAAGATGTCCTGCTGCTGCTCTGCAGCCACAGGTAGAAAGTCCTTTGCCTTGGGTAGTAGGAAAGACTCCGGTGCAAAACCCATCTCCTCAAGCTCGGCGCTGGGTTTAAAGCTTCAGGTTTTAGCGTGTGTGTTTATATCAACGTGCAGCTATATACACATACGCACACTTTCTTCTCTTTCTTTTCAGAGTGGCAGTGAAAATAATCAACGGCATTGCCGGATATCTTTGAGCTTACTGCCTTCTCAGAGGTATGCACCGGTAGTTCCACAGCACATCCACAACAAGTACAGAGGGTGGAAGAAAGGCAAAAACAAATGCACAGTAAAAATACATAAAAATAAAATTCAAATAAAGGAAGGACTCCTCTTCTTTACCCTATAACTCTTGGGTGTAATATAAAATCAAACTTCTGTTCCTGAATAAAAATACATACAACTTTTGGAAAAAAAAAAAAAAAAGAAAAAGAAAATGAGGACTATTAATGGTTATATAATAGACAAGGAAAAAAAAATAATAATTCTGGCTGCAATTGTGAGGAGTCTTCAGAACTTGGCGAGAGAAGGGAATTTCCCACTGTCTGAGGTCTCAGGGAGTCATTGTGCAAGTGTAGGAGATTTGAGTTGGGAATGTCTCTTGGTATTGCAACCAATTACAACTTCGAGCTAACCTAATCCAAAGTGGGCTGTATGCAGTCCTTTTGCAAAGTTTGCATCTGCTATACCAATTAAGTATTTTCAAAGAAAAACATTAGACACACGCAGATCGAGGGGAAGGACCCTGATTTCTATGAATGGGCTAATCTTGCTCCCTGTGAAGGAAAGGGATTTTTCCCACTGTTTCATCTGGAAGGAGAAATCTCCACCCTTACAGCTGCAGCAGACTTTCCAAACCTGACCAAATATTATTTTTAAAAATGACTCATTGATCCGTAAATGCGTCCCCAGATGTTCATATTGAATTTGCAGTATTCAGCATGCTGAGCTTAATTGTGCATTCAAATCACCCTAACTGAGGAGTGTGCTGCTTAAGGGAGTCACCATATGCCGGTATAAAACCTGTGTTAAGTGACTTGAGAATCAAGCCTACGCTGTTTTACTTTACGTCGCTATGCATTGCTCTGATCTGAGGGAGAAATAATTGCAAACGTTTTAACTGTGAAAGAATAAGGAGTCATAAAACCTTCAATCATGTTTTAATATGCAGTCACACTCTACTTTCATAAATAGGAATTGGAATAATTACAAAGACATAATTTTTAATTGTCACTCATCATTCAGTTGACTCCTTAAGTAGAGCACACATTTAATTAATGCCTTAGATTTTAGCATCAATTACCACATTAGATGTTCTTCCATATTCGTTCCATCTGCTGCAAGTAAATATATTGCCACTGCACAGTTATACACCCATACAGGAACCTGATTGCAAATTTTCCTGCCTCCTCATGACCTATTGTACAGCGAGTGGAAAAATTTGCAAAACATAGGCACACACAAAAAAAAGTTTTGGCTTGAAATTAGGGATATTTTCTTATAAGCATAAGGAATTTGCTCAACTTGCAGGTATTGGTTTAGCTAAGAATGATACGTTCTGCTTAAGAAAGATGCAGAGCATGTTTAGGCTCTGAGATGCCAGCACAAACATCTCTGGATTACACAGCACACAGAATACAGGACATTGGTTTTTTTTTAATTTCAATACTTTTTTCAGCTGTCTTGTATTTTTGATAGCCAGTTTGATCTAAAGACATCAGATAATTTAGATTTGAACATGTTCTTCAGTAAACTGCACCAATGATGAATTACATTCACCCTTAAATAGACAGATCAGCATCCTTATGTCATTTGCTGTAAGGTGAAGTCTTCCCAGTCATTCTTGTTGCCCTTTTCTGCCCTTTTCTAACTTTTATGTGCTCTTTTTCTAGTGTAAATCCTCAGACTTTCAACTGCAGTCTTTGTATTCCCTCAGGCAGCCACAGGAATCTCTCTTCCCTGCTCCAGCTCAGTGTGCCCCAGCTTGCTCACCCACCTCAAGACTCTCATGTGCCATCTTAACAATGCTTGGAGATGGTCAGGTTAGCTGTGTGCCACTATTCCTAGTCTTTGTTTGGGTCACTATGCTCCTGAATGCTGCCTCCATGTGCTCTGCATCCTTTATTTCTGCGATATACAGGAGCAATCCCTTGGCAGTGCGAGCAGACGCTACTAACCAGCCTACCTTACCCAGTGAGGAGCCCGGTGCAAGGTCAAGGCTAAGGCAGCCCCCAGTCTGTTACCCAGCACATACACACCATGCGTCGACACCACAGGCAATGGTCGTTACGCTGATATTGGAAAATGCCTATGGCAACTCGAACAAGGAGAAAAAATAAGGCAAAGGAAGGGAAGGAGAATACATAGGTGACACTAATTTGGTCTGATCCAAGAGAGAGGCAAAGGAAAAAGAGAAATATCCCAGGTAGAAGAACATGGTCTGAATGTGCTGATATTACTCAACAAAACTTTCTCCGCAAGGAGTATTTCATTATGAGACATTGACCATTGACATCTCTTGCAACGGGTCCCTACTTCATGAAAAAAATCAGTTTTACCAAACAGTCTCTCTGTAGCAGAGCTTGAAGAGCTTTCACTTCCAATTCTTGCTTTCTCACACCCCACCGAGAGCACTGTGTTGACCTCCCAGTATCACCAGCACAGACTGGGGGATAACCAAAGCATTCAGTTCCCTGAGAATCTGTTTGAAGCTAGCCTGCTGGGCTGCTCGCAAGGGAGACCACAGCATTTTCTGGGCCATTTACTGTTGTCCTGAAGTTTTTTGAGTATTCATAGGCTTTAGGTACAATAGTCGGTGCCTCCTGGGAACCCTTCTGCAGGGATAAGGTAATGATGGTCTTTACCCCAGTGATTACAGGGTGTAAGGAGGGAAAGGAATGTGAGCCCGGATGGCTCCCCCAAGGTGCCAGAGGCAATTACCTCCCTAAAACCAACGCTGCATACTTGTAGTCAGTTTCTCCTCTCAGACACAGTTATTTCGTCTAGCAAAGAGACTGGACGAATGAAAATCCCACACTTACTCATGGTCATCTGCTGAAGTGGCATCCCCAAACTGATAATCTCTATTATAACTTCCTCAGCATCTGCCCATTGGGTGGAATGACCTGAAAATCAGGAAGAACAATGTGCCCCAGGATCCCAATCAGCGCTGGCACTCCTAATTGCTGCCCTGCACAATGGGCTGCCGTGTTGCTCCTGCTAGGGACTGCCCTGGGAACACTCTCATCTTCTGAGTAGTCACCTCGGTCTTTTAAAGTCACCTTAAATTAACTAAATAGTATGACTTAAGCATTTGCTCAATCACCTGGCAATTTCCTGCATTAAGACAGACTGCACAGGTTGCAGACATAATGTCTAGTTTTTTAAAACAGGGCTGTAACGTCATCGATCATATAATTTTAAAATAATAGGACAGATTTGGACACTTATTTAAGAAGTGGATGTCCAAAACATTAAAATAAATAGCTATCAAGGTGATATTTTATAGTAATGATGTATTTGGAAATGTTTAATAGGGTTAAAAGAATATTACAGGCTTGACATGATGGTCCTATAAATGAACATACTGTGTAGAGTAAGTACTTTATGAGACAATGCTGAAAATGGGCATGAACTGTGGGTATAAGAAACATACTGACTTGATGAACTTTGTAACAATTTATTAAGCATTAATTGAACTAATTTAATACATCTTTATGAATAGCAAGTTCAGCCTTATTTGAAAACACAATTTACTTTAGAAGAGTTTTATGAGCAACTGAATACCATGAATCAGAATTTAAGATGAACAGCCATGAAAATGAATGTCTCTTAAGGAAAGACCAGTCCTCCTGAATACTTAGTTTCATTATTTTATGTTGACTTGTTCAAGTGCCAAAACCCGTTCACTGAGGTTCAAGACACTGTCTCCCAAACTGCTATGTACTAAAAAGCATGAACCTCAGATTTTGGAGGCAATTCAATTACATTTAACATCCAGTCCACGGAAAGCCTTTGAACTAACTTACCTCCGCTGTATTTAGTCTTTTCTATTAAGTTGTAGTGAAAAATATCTATTTCTTTCAAATTTTCCAATCATTCATCAAAAATCTAAGCAACCCCCTTGACCTCAAAAGACAACAATTTACAATAGAGCTCAGTTGCAGAGGTGACATTTCTGGTCACCCATCATTTAGCAGCTGAAGCGATATTTTTGTTTTGTTGTTCCTATGGAATCAGTTCTTTCAGTTACTGAATGAACTAGAGTGTTATGTGCTTAGTACATATAAATGACAAACATAAAGCTCTTGTGGGAGATAGAGGGACAGAAGAGCACTAAGTAGGAACTTACTGAGTGTTACGCCGAGCTGCCGTCTGCTCTTGGAGGGATGGGAGGAGGAGCTGCTGAAGGAGGAGGAGAGCTGATTCTTAGGGCTAATGTTCCATTTTAGTGTGCAGTCACTGACTGCCCCACCAAAAGTTCAGTCTTGGGACAGACTGGCATCTAATGTGTCTTCATTTAAATGTTTCTAACTTGCTAAGAAGAGGACAAAACCCCCAAATAGGAAGTCTGAGGTACAGGTGTAGACAAAGGTAATGTTTCCCTATCACCCTTGTGTGAGTTTTACAGAGGACTTGTTCTATGTTCATTTTTCCTTTTCCCTCATCTGTCATTGCCTTTTCCTCCCAAGTTGTGCCTGTGTTGTGATCAAGCTCTGTGTTCTCTTCTAACTCCTTCTTCTAGCAATTCCTGGAATGGGCAGGGCAGAAATGGCTCAGGAACAAAAGACAGAGTCAGAAAGCAGGAGATGCTATCCAAAAGCCAGGAGTTGGACATTTCTCCGTGGTTTCTGAGACTCATTAGTCTTTCTGGCCACTACATTTATTGCCATGGTGTTTAGGAATTTCAGCCCTGTGTTCCAATAATGAGCTATTTCTGTGAAGTGCTGTGTAAAGGCAGAACAAAGAGATGGTCCTTCTTTTAAGATCTTACCGTGGATGACAGCAGATGGTGATGAGCAGACAGAGGGGGAGTACAGGAAAACAACAAGACAACTGTGAAACTAATTAGGATTGTAAAACTCTGGACAAGTCTGGTCACAATAGAAATATTAGTGGTTTCCGAGGGTACATTATTTCAGCTTCAGAATCAATGAAGCAGCAATTAGAATAAATCTACAGGCAGTGTTTTATATGTCCTTGTTTTTGAGAAGGGAAAACCTAGTAGAAAATGCCACAAATCAGTATGGATGCAAGCAAACTATGAAATCTCTCTATAAAATCAACACTTTTCTTTCCCTCTTTTTGTTAGCCTTGCAAATGGGTCAAAATGCTACTCTGTTTTGTTCTGTTCTTAAGGACAGTTAACTATCCTTTTCATACATTCAGATGTCCTGCACGGGCCAGATTAATGCTCTGATTTTTCCTTTTTTCCTATGTGGTAACCGTGCTTTTTTTTTGTAGAGACACTGCTCATACATGATACTAATTTTTGCCACTCCCAGGAGACTACTTGCTTTGGAAAATCAGCAATGTCCCTCTGTCAATGATGCTTAATTTTAAAAAAGAAATGTGTCTGTCTTTTAGTTTAGAAATTACAAACTCCGCTTCTCCTCCCTGCACTGTTCTCTTTCTCCCTGAGACATCCACATGCTGTCATTGTCTCCACATTAGTCACATCTCAGAGATGGCAGGATCAGCTGAGGATTTACAAACTGCCTTTATATCTTTGACTGTTTGGGCTTCAGATTCCTCCCTGATTCTCCTACTTTCCGTCTTCTCCTTCTACTATCCGTCACTTATGCTCCTTGCTGTTATCTTTGAAAGAGAGCTGTTCATTAGAAATATCCCTTCCTATGGCTTTCGTTGCATTCTTAACTTGCTTCCAGTTATTAGTCTATATAAAGCAATGTGGCACTTCTCTCTGATTTATCTCAGTAGGCCTTGAAATCACGCTAATCTCCAAGTTATGACTATCTGTGTATCAGGCAAAGGAATTTGTGGGTAACATTTGTCTCCGCGAAGAGGGAGTCCAAGAGCCAGCCATAAGGATATTATTAATGTTGTGTCTTAGGTTAAAATGTTAGCCTGTCTCCTCAGGGCACTGAAAAATACGCCTGAAGATTTAATCTAGTATTTTAGACTTCAACCACAAAAAAAAGCCCCACAACCCAATCTCCAGCTTCATTCTACAGTCCTCAAGGCAGCCACTGATGTGCCAAAACAGTTGTGAAACAAAAGTGTGTTTCTAATGTTAAATATTCATGGAGCACATTATGACAAGTGTGTTTCCTTGCAGATGCTCCTTCCATTTCAGCTGGTGTCCCAGCCACGGTGAGCAGAAGTCTGGGTAATACTGATGTGAAAGTGCAAATAAAAACCTGCCCAGGGAGAGCCACCGTCCCCGCACTGGGGAAGGAGGGAAAGGGAACAAGAGGGAGGCAGTAACCTTCTTGCTTGCGTAAGTTACGGATTATATCTTTGCAGCCCTTTGCAAAGCCAGTCAGCACTAGTTAACTGTTTTGTTTTATTTTATTTTATCTTATTTATGCTTTTTTGCTCTAAGTACCAGGTAACTATATCAAAAGAAAAATCAGGAAAAAAAAAGGTACAATACTATTAAATGTGTGTTACAAGTTTTGCCAGTTATATCCATATTTGCAGTAGTATACTACATGGAAAATAGCTTGTTATTTCAGTATATTTCAGTAAATGCTGAAATATATATAGAACATATATATAGCATGAATATAAAAATATGCTATGTATTACATACATAACAGATATAACACATATATACATATATATGTGTATGGAAATATTGTTATTTATGTGTGTCTTTGTGTGTGTGCAGGTGTAAAACATAGACAGGGTAGAGGGGATTTGGATCACCTGGCTTTGGCCACCCAAAGGTCAGATGCCTAATCCAAAACGGTTGTCTAAATTGCCTCTGTAGTCAATGAGGACCTTAGGATGGGACGACCTCCCCTACAAACTAGACAAGACTAGATTCCTTACTTTTAGCCAGCTTGGCTCACATACAATTAGTATCATCTGATACATACAAACAAAATGTACAAAATGGTCTGTTCCAGAGGAATTAATATATTAATAAAATTTCTCATGGAGCTCTATCATTTTTATACAGGATCAGATCTTTTCAGATCAGCTGTGCTAATCAACATTATGCTGGGACCATCCTCACCAAAACTGGTGAAACTGTAAATGGAGTAAAGTGCTGCCGGGCATTCACAAACAGCAAGGCTCCATACTGAAATTTTGTATACATTCCCTAACCTACGTAACAAATATTGTGACCTTGGCATCCTCCAGTTCTGCAGAACACCTTTGTGCACAAGCAGGTGCACACACACATATATATATGTGTGTATATACTCTGCCAGCATGAGAAAGTCTGGCAGAGTAGTCTTCAGATATCACTGGTTTACAGCAAAGACAGAAACAGCTTTCTTAAGTAAAGGGACACCTAAGAAGCAGTTTGCATCACGATCTGTCATTGCTGTAAAAACAGAAGATGCTCAGGGTAGTGAGCCAGAGGCCTTTCGTTGGACCTGAATATCATCTCTTCAGTGGAGTGAGTCAGACAGATGCTCATGAATTCTCAATTTTACTAACTTCGGGTTATTCAGAAGATACCCTGCTTTTCTTTCAAAAAAGGTTGAAGACAGATTAAACAGTGAAACTAAGCTTGAGAGGGACATCGTTCATCCTGCCGTTTTCTCCAGCACTCTCAGTTTTCTGATGAATCCCTCCGTGTGAGCTAGTGTTGGGTTAGCCTGCTCAGTATTTTGGAAAGTGTACCTCCTGGTCTTGCCTTGGTTGGCTTCAGCAGGAGAGAAGTAGGCAATTTTATCACCAACAAGCATATACCAACAGCTTTTCTCCCACCTGCCTCTAGAAATGAATTATTCTGCAGTCAAAGAAGAGCTGAACAAAAGTTGTCCGCTACAGAACTTGCAGGAAACTATTGGGAACACTGGCTTACATTATCTTTTAAATTACCTTTGGACACTCCGGGAGGGGTAGCGAATACAGTACGGTGTGCAATTCCCTTCCTTTTACATGAATATTTTTCATGTACAGAACTGTTTGCAACAGTCTGTGGCAAATTTTCAGTAAACAGTAGTGAGCATTGCTGTGGATTACTTCCCAAATATTTTTAGTAAATTATTTTCTGGCCTTGAAGGACCTGAAGGGGGAATGTTTTTAGCAATAACTAAGAGGAAGTACTGCACTCCTAAGTTTTTTCTCCAAAGGAGGTGGATTCTCCCCTCCCTTTGCACAAGATACTGTTTTTATGGGCAATTACTTGCCTTAGTGCTGCATATAACACTATTGTATACAAAGCATTACTGTCTGACCTCCTCGTTAATTATGCTAAGTAGTACAGCTGCTTTCTACTAAATAAACGTAATAGCTGGCTCGCCCAAGGACATTGGCTCTCCAAGTCAAAAAAAAAAAGGCAGAAACAAAGTTTGACCTTTAATCTAGTCTAAAGTTTAGCTACGTGCCAGGGGTTGTTGGAGATAGGGCTTGCACGCGTGCCCCGACACTGCTTACTCCAGTATCAGCGTGGCTGCGCAGCGCATCAGCAACCGGTGCTGGAGACAAAGCCCTTCTCTCTCCTTCACCAAACTGTAGAGGAAGTGCATGTGATGCAAGGAAGCAAAAATCCAGTTCGATCGTTAATGGCAGCTCCTGTTAAGGCTGACGAACTGCTCTATTCTGAACACTGCTTCCCAGGCACTTCAGGAATTCACGGAGGGAGCACGCTTTTATAGGTGGTACCCCACAGAAGAGAATTTCACCACAGCCTGAAATAAGCATTTTTTTTTTTTATGAATGACTAAGGAAAGCAAAAAAAGGCACCTCTGTTGATGCCATCTGGTGCTGCCCGTTAATCAGACAACTATTCTCTTTTAATTAGGGACTGGCCCTGGTACTCCTTGTTATATCAGTAGCACCACAGACACAGATACAGAGAACCCTTTATGTTCTTAATTCCCACTTTGACCTCTATTACCCAATAGTTTTAAAGGGAGTTCCTTTCCCACAAGGGTGTTAAGGGATTTCAAAACTTTGGGGCCCTTATCCTACTCTTCAGGTAGACTTCAGTAAAATAAAATACTTCTTTGTAGCAGTAAGCTCAGAACTGGACATTGCAGCTACAGGGGCACATTGCAAAACAGTGGGAGATTCGCTTTCCATGTTCACATGTGAGGAACCTGAGAGATGGAGAAACTGTATTACCCAAATTCGTATCAACTAAAAACTGAGTGCCCCAAGCTCTGCTTTTTGATCTCTGAAAATGTGTTGCTGAAGAGCATGACTACATCTAGTAGGAAATGGGGACAAGTCTTTCTTTCCTTTGTAAAAAAAAAACAAAACAAACCATCATGATTACCTGGCAGTATCCTATCACCTGCAAATAGCTGCTCTGTTATTTAGGGGCTTTACTTTGTCATTGTAGTGTCAGAGGTCTTGCAGCAGAGTGAGGGAAAGACCCTTCCTGGGTCTGTTTTCCAGATGCCTCGCAAATGAAGAGGACAATTTTCCTTCTTGGCCCTCTGCCACTCCATTAGCCAGGCTGCAGCAAGCCGTGTTTATAGTTCACATGGCTGAAGATAATCCTGAAAATACAAGCAGTATGAGGGGAGTATAGCTGGGCTGCTGGGAAAATAAAACATCGGAGGATGAAAAAGCAGAGGAGGTGGGGGTTTGGGAGCTCCATGCTTTTCCCCCTTCAGCCAGGGTAATCAACACAGTCATAAATTAAAAATTTATTCCAAGACAACACATAAGTTACTCAGAAGTCATCATCATCACAGGGCTCTTGTTCACAGAGTCCGCATATAGTTGGAGGGGAAAAAGCAAGTCTGCGAAGGGAATTGTTATTTTTATCAGTAGTTAGTCATTATTTGTGGTCTTTCCAGATAAGAAGGCAGAACATGTTACAGTACTTATCACTGACATTATCTGCCATTAGACACAACTGAACTGGCTTATTGCTTCTGTTTTTTTTAATTTGTTTACATTTTTCAGCCACAGAGCAGTTACATAGAACTCAGCTCCATATTCTCCCTTTTTTTTCCTTCTTAACTATGTATAAATAACTTATTAAGTAACAGCTTTTTCAGAAATTAAAGAAGTTCATTTTTGACTCGTGTGTGAGGCCTTAGTGGCATTAAATGTGACACTGATCTTGTGGGGAAAGAGAATCCTTTTAAATTTGTCTATTCAAGTATAATATAACATTGATAAATGATCTTCATTAATCCAGAATCAAACTTTATGATCTGAAACACTGTAGTATCCATTAATACTGGTTTTTAATGGCAGAATATAAATTCTGTAAGGTACAGAGTGTGTACTTGATAGTTTCTTGTTCTACTTTAAGCCAAGTTTGATAAATAGTGTGTAAATAACATCTATTGGAGGAAAAGTTACTAAGATCATTGAAGCCAGCATTGCATAAATTTCTGTGACGTTCTGTCTTTTTCTCTGGACTGTACACCAGTTATGAAGTCTTTCCTACTTTTGACTGTAAATGTTGTTTGTTGCAAAACGTTGCTAGCCGGTTTGAGTGAGTAGTCTGTCCATAGTTTCTTTGCAGTTGTTTGCTCTGGTTATTTACTGGCTTTATCATGCTGGGTTATACTACGTAATTGTAGCACCTGGACTAGATGACTGGAAAAGTCTAACAGGATAACATTCAAGAGCAATTAGCCAAAAAAAAAAAAAAAAAAAA